>JABUQX010037994.1:0-46831 GCA_015478945.1 Trachelipus rathkii
ACATTATATAAATATATATATATAATATATATATATATATAATATATATATATATGACGATAAGTTTCTCTTACTTGTCAAAAGCATGGCAATAGGATACAATGGTGATTGGTTAGAGATATAATAGCGGAGTAGACAGGGTTTGTGTTATGGTTCCATGGTTATCAATTTGGTATATATGGATGGGGTATTGAAAGAATTCGAGGTGGGGGATGCAGGAAATGGTGTTAGAAAATGGAGATGAGTGGAGGGTGCCTACCTATTATGATGCGTTATGATTTGGTTTTGTGAGGCGAATCTGAAGAGAGTTGAGAGGATTGGTAGAGAGATTGGAGGGTGTGTAAAAGGGATAGGCTTGAAAGTAAACGTGGATAGAGTAAGGTTATGGTGTGAGTGAGGAGTCCTCAGTGTGAGTTCATGTTCAGATGGTGAGCAACTGCGAACAAGTGTTCTGAGTTTTTAATGATTTAGGATTGCAGTTGATTTGAGAAGGGAACGGATGATGCAGAGTGTAGTTAGGAAAGTTAGTGAATGGCAGGAAGGTGGCTGGGCCAATTAAATGCGGTTGGTGAATGTAAAGGACTAAGTCTTGAGTGTGCTAGGGTGCTAAAAAATGGGGTATGTTGGTACCTGTTTTATTGTATAGTAGGGAGACTATGGTCTGAATAAGAAGTATAGATCTAAGTTCAATGTGTTCAGATGACAATCTTAGGGGTGTGCTAGGGTGAGAAGAATTGATAAAATGAGGAATGAACTTATTAGAGGAGTTTGTGTGGTGGAAGAAAGGGGTAAATGAGAGAATAAATTGAAAGTATGTTGAGATTGGTTTGGTCATATGGAAAGGATGAATGGTAGTCGGTTGGGTTAAGCGGATTTATAGTGGCGAGTTGTTGGGAACCGACCGGCTGGGGAGACCTTAGAAAACGTGGATTAAGTCGGTAAACGAATGTTTGAAGAGAGAAAATGTGAGTTTGTAGAGGCGAGAAGAAAGGTGTATAACAGGGAGTGAATGTCGGGGGTTTTTGTGAGGGGACAATGGTTGTGGCCCACCTAGCCAAGGGATGAACCCTTAGATTGACGATCTGCCGTAGTGAGGTCCATCGCGGTCCCATGAAGCTCTAGGGTGGATTTTCTGATTGCGACGAGTTCTTACTAATTAATTGTACAGAGGGGGCGGTTAAGGCTGGGCTTTCTTTTCGACATTGATATGTTCTCCTACTCCTTTTCCGATGCTTTGTAGCGCACCTTACTCCTAATCTTGGAAAAAAAAAGGTTAGATAAAGAAAAGATATATATAATATATATATAGATAATATATATAATATATATATATATATATATATTATACAAAAAAAACATATATATATATATATATGTATATATATATATATATATATATATTATATATAAGTATAGATATATATATATATATATATTATATATAGTGAGTATAGGTATATATATATATATCATAGTGATGCAGGTAACATCGGGTATCGGTATCCGTGGTATCGGTCGATTTTTGAGGTATCGTATCGTATCGGTATCGGGAATTTTGTGAGTAGTAGTTTCGGTATCGGTATCCGGGTATCGGTAAAATTTTGCGATACCCTTAACCGATACCACAACATTTGCGTCCTTGTAAATTGATTTCGATATAATATATATAAATATAGAGTATATATATGAGATATACTCATAATATAGGATATATAGGATATAATATATAAATATGATAATATTATTATATATAGTTATAGGTTAGATATGAGAGTATCAATATTATAATAATATATATATTACTATATATTATATAATAATATATATGAGTTGAGGTATGATAATAATATATAATAATATAGTATATATATATATTATATAATATATTAATATATATATATATATAATTATATATATAATATCACGTACCATTGTCCCGCATTGCTGAAGTGTGGTGTTGGTAGTTGAAAGGTTTTGAGTCTTATCAACACCATTCACGGAAAGCTACATTTGGGTAGGAGGTTTTCAGCACATTGCTATCAGACGAAAAGAATTTAAAAATTTCTTCAGTGACTCGACGAATTCGAGAAGGTAGCCTCACCCTTTCTAGAAATTAAAGTTTTTCAAATTCTTCTTTTGAAGTAAGTGCGAGTGTTAATATATATATAGTACTAGATGATTATAATATATATATATACGATAAGATATATAATATATATATTATATTATATATATAGTATATATGTAATATTATAATATATAGAGTATAATATATAGTATAATAGGTATAGTATAAGGTATAATATATATATAAATTGAGGTAGTATATATAAGAGTAAAATATATATATAAGTAAGGTATAATTAGTAGGATATATATATATGGAGGGTATATAATATATAATAGGTAAGAATATTGAAATTATAGGATTAGGTATATATATATATATATATAAAATATAGGATATATGATATATATATATATTATCCGCCAATTTGATCTAATAGTTTCTCTAATCTTATCTAACCTACTGATATGTTTATATAGGCGTTTGTCGTTTTTATTTGTGCTGCGAACGTAAGAAATGCTTCGAGTTTAGCGTTGTTTTTGTTAAAGCCGCAAAATCAGTAAAAAATGCCTTAACAACTAAGGAATTTCCTTAATTCTATAAGGTTGTTATTTCCTGGGATTGCGGAAGAAAGAGAATAATACGAAAAGGATGTGATAAAACCAAAAAAAATGACGGCGTGGATAGGCCGTTTGAAGAATTGATGAATATTTCAGTTACAATAAAGTCAGCTGGGTTAAATCTAATTTTCTTCCGAAATCGATAAAAGTGTCTCCATCACAGTAGTTGATCAATTTTTTAGAATAGAAAGCAGGGTTTGTGGGTATTAGTTTTATTTCGTGGTTTATCGAAAGGTAATCGAACGGGAAAGCTCCAATCACAAACAGTGATATGGGTCCCAATTTGTTTGCAAGAGAGGTAAAAAGTAAGAACCTCGCAAGAACAATTGTGTCCGTTTTTGCACGAAATTCAGCAACTAGTACACATCAGAGAGTGCCATAATAAATTTTAGGAAGTGTAACTAAGTGGTTTAGGTTTAAGTTTTTTATATAAAAAATGTCCAAATTTCTTAAAGTTCTTCGCCTTGGAGTATTTATGGAAGAATGGAGAATTTAATTGAACGAGATATACGAAGGTGTCTATTAGGTACAGTAGTGGAATCTCGACAGACTGAAACCTCTCTCTGGTTAGAAAGTTGGGGAGAATTAGTTCGAAAGGAAGAGAAATGCCCATGGTTTGAAGGCTCACATCTTTAGTTGTTAGGAAAGTGTGAGACATACATAGGTCGATTTACAGTTGGCACATTTAATATTTGTAAACGATGGTGTGTTGACCTTCAAGTTCATGGGGGATGCTTTCTTTAATCTTAAAGAACTTGCCAACACCGAGTTGTTGTTAATAAAGATATAAGAAACTGGCATTGTGGAAAGTTTTTTGTTTTGAGAAGAATATGTTTCTAATCTGAAAGTGAGAGATCATTGGAAAGGGTCCAATGTAGGGAAGCCAAGCATAAACAGGAAGTTCAGGAACATCATTCTTTGCAGTAGTTTTACGGCGATAAGATGTTTGATCGAGAAACAGATGTTAAAACAAGTTAGGTCAAAAACATGTAAGAGGGATAAAGGACAAAACCCTAGAAAATTTCAGAGAAAGGGGTATTCGTTCATGGAAAAACTTGGGAATCAAAAGCAATAAGAAAACTTGTACATTCGGACCTTAGACCTGCAATTTTGAAATATGAAAGGAGAAGAAATACAGAAATTAGTTCCGAGTAAAGTATTAGTGGAGGCTGGGGCTGAAAAGATAGAAGTAGCAAGTCCACTAATATTATTACATGGGACTAATTTCTTTTGTTCAATCTCCTTTAATCATAATTTGTAATTCTAACAAAGCGTTTGCGATAGAATGAATTTTAGATATTTTCTTTGCTTTTAATTTAAGACCGTTTTCGTTTTTGTCAATGTCATTGATGCTAAGCTCGATAAGGAAATGATCACACAGTTTTAGTAGTAAATTCCTGTTTCAGGGTTCACAATTTCTGGAAAGTCAAAGGGAAAAAAAAAATCATTGGCAGGAGAAGGTCAGGGAAGCGCAGGAAGTTTAAGGGATATGCTAGAAAGTCAGGAAAATTCCAAAAAAAGTCCGGGAAATTTTAAAATTTCAAAAACATATAGAAGACATGATCCATGAATAGAAGAAAATGGAGCCAAGTTACAGTGAGTTTTTGGATATATTTTTTTTTCCTTAACTCTATAACTGTGGAATGAGAGATGTAATTTGATAATTGAATGAAAAGGATGGCGAGGAACGACATCCCATAAATCTTACTTCTTACCCTTGTTTCTTCTCTATTTTTTAGTTCAATAGTTACCTTACTATCTCTTCCTATTCTGGTCCGTAGAGGTATGCTTCCAAAACGTCATCCTTCCGATTGAAGTGATTGGTATATGGATGTGTTTGAGACTGTATGACTTATGACTTGTTTAGTTATATCTTTTTCTTTTTTTAGGGATTTATACTTTTTTTTTATATTTATAGTAAATATATAGTGAAGTTTTTAAGTTTTTATTTTTGGTGATGCCAGTTGACGCCAGCAAAAATCTCTCAACACCAAACCATTACAAAATGTTTCTGTTCAAAACCGGAAAGATGTATTTCTAAAATAGCAAACTAATGCTTTTTTTAAAATGCTTTCTTTAGAACGTGAATCATTTTTACGAAAAGCTCCGGAAAAGTGGCAGACCCACTATGGTCCATTCCTAGTTCACAAGATATGAGATACGCAATGTCGTACATACGTGAGAAATATGGATATGGAAACACGATTATCTTGAGAGTGCCAGTAAGAAATAGCTGCACAACAAACGATGAGACTTTATTGTATTAGATTTACATGACAAGACAAATTTGCGTGGAGAGTGTAAAGGTAGTTTAATCTTGGATTTCAAAGCAAAAAAAACGTTTACGCGTCAAGAAGTCACTTCGAAGGAAGAAGTTAAATCCGTAAATTCAGAACTTGAATAGCCAGACTGTGCCTAATTCAAAATGACAGAAGAAAGAGGTAAGAGAGAGAGAGAGAGATTAGAAAGATGCGCGCTGGCTGAAGTACGAAAGGCCATGTCACAAGGGTCTCTCGATCATTTGGATCCATATGTGAATGTATTTATTCAATACAGCCAGAATCAATGGGAAAATTCAAAGGAAATTTTGCTTATATTGCTGAGGTTCATTGCACATACTAGCACGACAAAGAACTGAATCACAGATTCTGTTGCTGTTTTATAAATGCACATATAGGCCCAGGACACGTTAACTCTTCTCTTAGCAGATTGTTAAATGATCATATTTCTGCACCGTCTTATCGAAAATTAAAAACAATATCAGAGAAAAAATGCTTTTGTTAATGGATAATTTGGTGATTTTTGATCCTATACTATAGATGAGGAAGCTCTGATCGCATGTTACTATTTCATATCAAATAAAAGATAAAATCCTTGTGGTGAAAAACCAACCCAAAAATGAATTCAGGTGTAGAATACTTTATAATAGACGACGTAATTTTTGTTGGGACAAATAAAAATTTATTAATATATAAGGACTGATTTATAATTTAGTCTGGCATGGTAGGTGCCATTACAACTGTAATGTGTTTAGGGTTTGTCCTTTGTAGTTTTATAAAGCAAAATTTTAGATTTTTTGCAATCTCTGAAAGAACAAATAGATACTGAGTATTAAATGAAGCTTTACAAAGCGAAACTTCTCATAATAGAATATATTTAATAATAACTATATTATGTTGTTAACAATAAACATTATATTCTTTTACTCTCAGCTCATAAAAAAACAAATGCTTCGTACATAAAAATAGTAAAATGAGCTGCCCATTGTGGAATATCGCAAACGAACGAGGTCCTTCAAAGTAACTTAAATGATATATATGAACCATATATATACAATACAAAGAATACAAAATAAACATTAGAAAAGAAAAAAAGAAAACGACAGAAAGCACACACCAATATTGTTAAATTATTAACACAAATAATCATTTATTAATTGTATGTTAGAAGACTTAAACTCGCTTTTAAATTATCATAAAATTTAATTATTAGTGATGATGTTATAAAATATATGAAATATTAAGATTAATTCCTTATAATCATACCCCGTAATTTAGAACTTTTTGTAGTGATTACACTTAAGTTGATACGTTATTATATCACGTACTTTAATAGCTATAATATAATGAGCGATTCATGTATTAAATATATTTCTTTATTTTGGTTTAAATTATAAAAACTGTTTACTTTTGGAAAAAAAGGGTGTTGTGTTAATTAAGGGCTTATGTATGCTCATATTTTTGAAAAAATCTCGCGCTACAGTAACAAGATATATAAAATTTGATATTAAATTATATTAACTTTCATCCGATGATTGATGAACTCAATTTTAATAAGATATATTAAATTTTTCCTATATATTAAATATTAATGTATGAACTGAGTATAATATATAATTATATTAAAATTATGCTGAAAATTTAAATATTAATAGAATATTATTAATACGCTCTCAAAAAATAACGTTAAATCAACGCTATATGTGTCTAAAGGTAGTGTTAAAAAATTATTGTGAAGAATTTTTGCGTATTCCAGGTGAATAAGTCTTAGGGAATTATCAAATATAAATAATTAAGTTCTGAACTCCTGTGTTTTAAAAATACGAACGCAGCGATTTATTTTACGTGTACTTGTTGATTTATGTTTGTTTTAATATATTATTTATGCACGTTACGTATATTCAAAGATGTTAGATCGATGGGAGCACGTGACGTTCGTGGTTGGCTAGATCACTACCAAACGACAATAAAAAACAAAATACCGCACCGCACCGCACCGCACCTAGGAACGGTTGGAGTTTTGGCACATGTATGTACTTCCTCAAACTCAGTTACCCTTAATTCTGATGGTACTTAACCACTTACACAGTAATCTGTTAGGACAATAAACTTAATTTGGGGCCTGGTGGCACGATTTACATTGCCAGTGTGGTGAAAGGAAAGGGAAAGGTTGAGATTTATTAAGCTGATTTTATTCCTCGTCAATTAGGGAAATAATGGAAAACATCCTCGACCTATAGACAATTATAAGATCTATCCATACGACACCGCCATTTGCGTCTGATAAGTAATCTCCCCGTCTGGTGTGGACGCACTATTGTTTTTAATTCGCGTGGTTAGGCTAACTATCGCATAGGTGTTCAGATTCGGCAATGCTTCCCCGAAGAAATAAAGCCATATCTATAAAATCAGAAAGACGTGGTTAAAGGGAATGAAAATTAATCGTTGGTAATTGTTATCGAGCTGATTCGTGTCATTTAATCTCTCTGCGAAACCCCTCTCGTGTTGCTACAAGGCTCACGTTTGGGATTCGATTAGTCAGCATTACAGATCCATGCAAGCGGGGTCTATAGGACATCGCGTGAGCATATCTCGCCCCTATACAACGTCTTTGTAAATTTTGGCGCGTGTAGGAGCGAGGACTAGAAAATAGATGCATAAATACAAAGCACAGTTCTAAAGGCTATAAGGTAGAACCATTATTGATAATCAGCTCACAGTTTGAGATAAGTCGTAGTACTACTATTATAATTCATATGGGGTAGTTTTTAGAGGTCATTGAGCTCTCACTCATATCTAAAAAACTCATTTAATAAAATAATATTAACATAAGAGTAAATATGATATTTTAGTGGACATGCTACCATTTCTATATTTAAGGTAATAATCTCGTCTATTCAGCCGAGTGTATACGTTAATTAGTCTACGTTCAATATTAGGTTGTGAGTAGGTTTCAGGACCCAAATACCTTTAAGGTATAAATTTTGGCTACGTGAATAGTAAAGGTAATTATTGTAAATTTATATGAAGTAATAACATACAGCAAAGAAGTAGGTAATGTGATAAATAGGTATTGGATGGAATAGAGTCTCTCATAGTGGAAGCTTTAGTAAGATATATATGTACATTATAAAGTGTCAACTATTTTTAAAAATATACTATAATTATTATTTAAAAATTTATATTATTTATTTTTAAAAAAATTAAATTTATATTTTATTCAATTTTTAACTTCAAATTGTTTAGTACATTTAGGTTTAAAAACATTTTTTATTTATTACTTAAAATAAATTATTTCTTATTTATTATGTTATTAATAACTATAAAAAATCATCTATGTTTTATTATCAATATAACACCTTAAAGCAGATAATAATCTCAGT
The DNA here is from genome assembly GCA_015478945.1 of Trachelipus rathkii. NCBI lineage: Eukaryota > Metazoa > Arthropoda > Malacostraca > Isopoda > Trachelipodidae > Trachelipus > Trachelipus rathkii. The sequence continues at coordinate 8,351 of JABUQX010037994.1, forward strand.
TATAAATGGCACAATCCAACCCACCTCCCTATACCTCCTCACGCACGGATCTAAAATCATATAAAGTCTATATGTAATCTCTCGGTATATATTCAGTTCTACATTTACGTAGGTTTTAGGTCGCATATTAAAACAATTTAAACGACAGATATCACGTGTTATATTCGTAGCTATTTTACTAGATGTGGTGTCTTAAGGTAAGTGAAAATAAATTGTTTTCGCAGTACTTTGATTAATTCTTGGTTACTATACGCGACGAAAAATTTTTAGGTATCTGCTGCTTATATTCACTTAATTATATATGTATATATATACATTGAATAACAAATATAAATATACATAGTTATGTAATAAAGTTATATTTACGGCTATATAAATATCTCACTAAAATCATATATAAAACAACCTCATATAATCACTACCTCACTGCCTCCATCACCTAATCTAAGGATAGCAGTAATTATCATGTTAATTTCATTAAATGATTAAAATGCTCGTTGGTAGGAGGTTGAATCGACTCAAGATTCATCTAGGCGAGAGGACTCAGGGTTCATCCCTCCGGGTAGCTAGTTGAGTTATTATCCTCTCCTGGAGTCAAAGAAAGTTAAAATAATCTGTAAAGATGCGAACACGTTGGTGGCGTGGTTTGGGGATAGTCTCGCCTTAGAGTAGTTCGATTATCCTGTAAGTCACACCACAGTAGTTATTGCCTTCTGAAAAAAGGCGGATAAAGACACCTGTGATAAATGCAGAATTTGATATTTAGTTGATTAATATATTAACGTGTTAAATATAATTTTGGCTTGTGTTTGTTATTTCTTAACCCACTTAAATAAAAAGCCGAAAAGCCAATGACAGGGTATATATGCTCCGCGAGTACAAACGCTCAAAACCTAATACAATCACCTAATATCGCCCTTCTAAGAATCTTATCTTTCCTTCCCAGTTCATCTATACCAACTATTTACAAACAAGGATTTTGCATTACGAGCGCTGTACATATCGATTTTAGCAATAATAGGAATATGGTATATATATAATATTCAACCTCGGTATATATATAGATTATATATAATATACAATAACACAAATATATTTATATATATTTCTATTTATTATATAGTTTTAAAAATTTATATATTTTACTAAAATTATTATATATTTTACTATTTTTATATTGATTTTAACTTTAAAAAATAATTTGGCGTATTTTGGAGCTAACATCCTACTAAAGCATAGTAAAATTCACAGGTGATTAAATAATCATAAACCTATACCCTCCCTCCCCACTCTCCATAGGCCCCTTTTATCGCATTAATAATCTTAAATTTTAGATCAATATTGACTCTTAATTAATTACATATAATTTAAACATTTCTAAGTATCATTTATTGATATAATAAATATACATTAATAAATATTAAATATAATACTTTCGTATTATTAAATTATATATCTCGTATATGAGGACTCATCGAAACGAAAGTGCTCTATATTTTGGGTAGCTTAATCATCAGAGTTAGTGTAATTGGTCAGTAGAGGGTTCAATAATGGTCAGAGGAGAGTTTCACAAAATATCAAATAGGAATCTTTGTATTCCTTCTCAATTACCAAGTAGTTATTAAATCTTAACCGTTCATCGCCAACTATTGCATTTTACAACATGTGTAAGGGTTTAGATAAATGTGTTAACTATAGAACAACAAAACAACAATTACTGATAAGTATTTAATTAACATGCCCCATAATTCCAACGGCTCCATGAACAGAAGTAATGTAAGTGTGTTTTTCAAACTTTCTTTATGAAAATCTTATTTTATTTGCAGAATTATCGATAATATTGAATGTTTTATAAGAAAATGAGTGTATTCGATTTCTTACGTGAATGATTTGCAAAACACTCACTTGGAATATATGGTCCTTCTTATCGGTCGTACATTTGTTAAGTCAAGAACCGTTACTTAGCAGCGCGGGAATTTAGTAAAGCGATATAGCTGAGGTTATGGTTAAACATCAGAGTAAAGATATATAAAACCGTTGTGCGAATCTCTGTTCTATTTACATAATTATTAAATTATATATTTAAGTCATTCAGTTAATGGTCATTATATTTAATTATATTATGTAGTTGATTGATGTATTAGCATAACTATGTATTATTTAGTAAGATTAAAGGAACAAAAATGAATTGTCCCTATATATTCAATCGCTCAACAATCTTGGCGCGTGCATGAATGCTGCAAGTCCGGCTTTCTAACGTTGCTACAACAGCGCCCTAAAATCAGATCGCAGTTGCGACTATGGGCTGCGTAGTATATGGCCAGGCCTCCTCAACTCTACTACACCTGTTAGATTCTAGGGGTGTACCGCGAACTGAAATTTTGCAGTTCCGGCCGGAAACCTGGAACTCCGAAATCACGTAACAAAAGTGACGGCGAAAATAATCCGACCAATCACCAAGAAATCACCATCCCATCCAATCTCGACCTGAAGGAAAATTATTAGTACACACATATGTGAAAACCGACAATTCTTAACCTTTAAATACAGGACGTCAAAAACATACGAAAGAGTTTAAATAGTAAAGTTCACATTAAACGGAAAACAAACCACATATATGTTAGTATATAACCTTTTCACCCACAATTAACAATCTAGACCTCTATAAGGATACACGTGGCAACACTGTATATTGACAAACCATCATGGAAGTGAATTGAGCAATGAAGAGAACTGGAAGTCAACAAAATTTTATATATTATATTAAAACAAGAGGAGATGTCTTGTATTATATAGAGTGTCAAGAAAAACAACAATAAGAAGCAAATATATGTAGAATCACAGCACGATTAAAGATGTCCAAGTATTCCATGGAAGGAGCTCCTACTCCTCCAAAAAAGATTGTGGCTATACGTCAAATGGACCACAACTCACAGAAAATAGAACAGTCATAACAGTGTAACCTATTATAGTCGCTCAATCATGAAATGTAAACAGTCACAACATTTAGCAATAAAACCCACCGCTACTATAGAAAGCTATGAAGAGAGGTATACATAGTACTTATTGCCAAATCTTCAAGCCAAAAACATACGAACTAAACTACCTATATGCATATACCGTTAGACTGGATCTTTGCTACGGGAAAACGTCAACATGAGAAAAAATGTTCACCAAAACTATACAGGTTACATGGAAAATTGATATCCTCAGCATGTAAATATCAGAGACCAGAAGTTATGTAAGGAAATGAATTCCAGATATAATTTCAAACTACCAGAAATAATCATAAGAGAGCTAAAATTAATTCAAACGACTACATTTATCTCGTTAACTGCACTCTGGCATTACCAGCGAGTTGTAAACATAAGAGAACTGTGAACTAACCTCTAAGGTCAAACATTGATCACCCAAGGTCTGTAACCAGTGTACTGGAAATGGAACAATAAATAGAGTAAAAAGTTCCAACCCTATAAGCATTAACTGACCAAACTCAATAGAACTGAATGTATCCTGAGGAATTATTCCTGCCATACACCATAAGAAATCAGCAATATTGAACCCCTCTGATAACGCACCGATAAAGAGAAGACTATGTAACATGAAAAACGGTTGCGTGACCGGACTGATATAATAGACAAAGCATGCCACAAAGTTTTGATTCTCACTGATCCCAATGATATAGTTTCCGAACATATAACCAACTACGGAAGTAGGCTACAAGCGAATGACCATCATAACCCTCATTTACATCAACAAACAGAGAAAGAACAACAAACGCTTGATGAGAACAGTTCAAATCAGTAAAGACAAATATAAAGAGAATATAATCCTGTAAACAACATTTAACAATCATTCACAGAATTTTGAGCTGTAAACTTAACTTAAAAGAAAATAACGGCCACGAACAAAAAGCCACTAATGAAATCAACACATCTTGCAAAGCCCCACTTCTAGCCAATCACCAAAGAATGTACAATTACATAGAAAGATGATATACGCACACACTATTGATACTACTAGAGACGAATACGAAATGTAAATTCAAGAAAAAAACGACACTCTGCACAAAACCGCCTCAAACGATCCCAATCACATTCAGTAGAATTCAAAATAAGGAAACTGGTGCCCGACGCTCTTGACTGCTATTATAAATGAGCAAAAAAGATTTTTTAAGAGAAAATAAACTATAACTAGAGTTCCGTATAACCATTATCTACAATGAGCCGATGAACCTAACCGTCGTACAATACTTAAGGACAAAGCACACAAAGACACATACACAAAAATAAAATAATAATATAACATCAATCAGCAGTAAACATACTCAACTAATTGAGCTCATCAAGCCACTATCTACCTCCAAACTCTCGACGAGAAATGACAGCAGAGAAAAACACGAAAAACCAGCATAGAAGCAAGCGCGAACCAAACATTGCAAGAACTAGAGTTTAATTAGGATATTATTAGAATAAAAAGGAAAGAGAAGAAACTAAAAACAGGAAAAAAAATAAAGAAAACAACACAAAGATATACGAAATTGAAATGAAAACAAACCTGAACTAGAAGGTAAGAACCCAACCAAATACGAAATTGACTTTAAACTTGAATTCTGATGAATGAATAACTAGGAACAGAAGAATTGAAGTGAAGAAAAATGACACCTTAGACTTGAAGAAAAATCATGCAAAATAATTGAAAAAGAGTTGTAGTTGAATGTACTAAAACAAGTAGCGCAAAGAATTATGGGAAAAGAAGAATTTCTTAAAAATTGTGGAAAAGTGAACAAAGCAATAAATTCCCAAAATAAGCAGTACTAGCATCCGAAACAGTACTTCTCCTTACCAGTCTCCCCTACTCATAATATTACAAAGAGAAAATATTGGTCATTTTTCAAAAAGCAGGAATTTTTTTGAGAAAAACGGTTCAAAAAATATTGCCCAAATAAACTCGATGGCACAACACAGAATTTTCTATAACTTTATACCTTCACCCAACATACATATAACAAAGAATCTCAACATTCTCCCAAAGTTGGTAAACTTAAAAAGGAAGTCAATATCCGGTTCCGCGGATTTTTCCAAACAAATTCCGGCCGGAACCGAGAACCGGAAAAAAAAAATGTCAAATTCCGCCGAGAATCTCGGCGACCGGAATTCAACGTACACCTCATATTTAAGATTCACATCCACAAAGGAGGTAGATCGTAATCTCCACTGAGCCTTCGATCTTCCCCCCACCCCCGGGTGAGCCCCTTGAAGTTGAATCCGGTGTGATGCTACTCTCTCTCTTCGAAAGGAATACATCATGTGCACAAGTTATTTTCGCTTACAAACCCCAATATCGCCTTCTCTGACACCGATTCTGCGAAGATAGTCAGAATCCTCCTTACTGGCCATTTTGCAAGCACATCCTTAACTTCTTCAAACATCCCTTGCAAAAATGTGCTATCGTTCTCTTATGATGAAAGGTATACACCTTGGCTATTATTTCCTGCACCTACCAAATCTGCCTGGTTCATGGACCTTTCCTCCAATCTAAGGCCACCCGTTGCCTTGTTAAAAGAATATCCAAATATACTATGATCATCAAATTACCCCAGATTCATGGTGGAGATTTACTCAACAGTGTTTACTGACGGCTCTAAAACTGGACAGTGTGGGTGCATCACTGCATCTGCTGTCTTTCCTGACCCCAACCTCTCTACACTCTTAACCCCCGCCCCTTAAACCCCCTGACACCCTTAAAATCCTCAACATGCTTTAATGTGAATGGACAGAAATTAATGGCTATAAGGATGCCCTCGTCATCAGAAATATTATATTCCAAAAGCCAAGAGGCCATACTCCTGAGCGATCAATTTATTCAGAAATGGTTCTCGTCAGCGACTCCCAGGCGCTTAAAGCCCCCTTTTGCTTGAGAAAAACAATCGGTAATCCAGCGCGACGTATCAAACAATTTTGTTTCGGCAATGCTCCACCCTCGCATGAAACAAATTTACACTATTTATGTACCACACCTCGTTCACGTGGACGGAAGTAACTGCGAATGAAAATAGGTGACAGAGAAGGCTCAGAATATAGGCCGCCGCCTACTTTCTAGATAACGTTAATAGGATATACGCCCACAGGTCTGCCACGAACAAAGAATCTCCTCCATCAATCATGAATTAAGGACCATTATCCTGCCTCTCTGAAATGGTTCCGGTACTATAATATGGCAGAAAATTACTGGGCGGAGGAATACCAGACGACAGAGAAGTGAAGAACGTTTAGAAAATATCAAAGCCGAAACGTTGGTGAATAGGTAACATTCCTGTCACCGACGAATCACTTGCCACGAGTTGATACTTGACGCCTCCGTTGGCACACAATCAACATCATCAGCAGGCACTGCGTTTTTTAAAGATCCTCTTCCATCTGGAGCAAAATTTTTAGATCGGATTATCCGCAATTCTGTTCTCCATATCTTCATTGATTTTCCTCAACTGGACCCATTCGCCATCGTCATATTCCCACTCTACTGGTCCATAAACACCATAAAGGTATCCCATATACTTGCCTGAATCCTCACTACTTAATAAAGTAACTATTTCTCTTACTCAATGCATTGTAATATTATTCCACAATGTATATAATTGTAAGCAATATAAGACTATAACATAGTATCTATATATTTATTTGTTTGGACTGAAATATTCCATTATACGCCATCTAAATTTCGTGACATTTAAAAATAAGTAATGAGCCAGACTCACCATAGAAGGAAAAAAACAATATAGTAAAACTCTTGCAACTGAACTATAACCACAAAATAGTTAAAATATTGACCAAATTAAATTAAGTCATCAAATTACTTAAATAAAAAAGCAACAAAAACAAAACACTTTTCTTTTTGGGGACGTGGATGGCCTAGTGGTTAGAGCTAATCTTGAGTTATGTTAACTCGCTGCGAACGACTCGGTGTCCATTGTTTCGAGAGTGGTTGTGCTTCCATAAAAGAATAAGTATTGCATGCAACACGTCAATTTTCATGGGGAAAAGAAATCCTTAAAATCACTATATCTATCTCTAAAAGCACATAACTTTTGTTTCTTTTGAGGATGAGATTCCAGCCTTTCAATCTGGAGCCTAAAAGTTTTCTCTGCCTTTTAAGATGGGTTCAAATCTCGGACACGGTCATCGAGATATTCTTAAGTAAGTAAATGTTGGTCGGAAGACGAGCACGAAGATGATAATAATAATAATAATAATAATAATAATAATAATAATAATAATAATAATAATAATAATAATAATAATAATAATAATAATAATAATAATAATAATGTCTTAACATTATTATAAACATAAGGAAAATTTGTCGCTCAAAATTAATAATATATTACGAATTTATGAAAAGTCTTGGCTCAAGCAATTCTTTACTATGAGACACAGGCCTCATGGTACATGATAAATTAGTTTATGTAAATGTGTGCTTTGATTTAGAACTGTCTATAAAGTTTTTAAGAAAAAAGTAAGCAATTTTCTGAGTGATCTTTTGATTCCTGCAAATTATTGTGACAGTAAATTTCATGTGACCAACTTATGAGGAGACTGACACAAGTGACGCAGCCAGTATGAATGGTCCTATTTTTATCTTGGTCACTGACTTTGCATCCAAAAGTAAAGCTCATAATATCTTATATTGAATGGAGTAAAATCGCATTTCTGGTTTTTAAATGCTACCTCACCACAAATGTAGCAAAAAGAGTGTGAATGGTTAACATAGTTTCTAGGAATGCGCCACTTGGAATTTTAGACAATTCAAAATGTACTCTGAACTACTTAAATAACAGCACTTTGTACCACTTGGTATTTTAAACATTTAAAATATATCTTGAACTACATGAGTAACGACTCAAAACGGAAATACACTCAACATTTTATGTTTCAAGAATGAATTCTGAAAACTAACTTGCGAGGTATGGTCGCTCTGAAAGTAAACAAGCGAATACATGACTCATCTTGCACTGAGCACATCATCTATCAGAATCAGATTCGTCTGAGTATTATTTTGTGCACTTCTGGGCTAAGAATAATATCATCAGAACTGTAATTCATGAAAACAATTCTATTTTAAACACAAAATGAAGCTAAACTTTTTATTCAGTTTAAAGTTACAAAATTATGCAAATATTTAAATTATATAAAATTTTTAATTAAAAGAACCTTATAAAACGACCTATAATTTACTTTATATAACTGTAATCCTTGAATTTAAATGATTTAAATTTATGGGTGTTAAAAAATGTCAGACCATTTTTGAAACCTGATGCAAAAACTACATTTCAAACACCACTGAGCTTCCTTGTGTCAAAATCTTTGTTATTAATTGCAAATTTTTTCTGTTGCCCCACAAAATAAATAAAATTAAAAAAATTATTGATAAAAATAATAATTATTATTATTAAAATTCTATAGTATAATATAAAAATATAATTTAGAAATATATATATAAAAAAATGAAAATAAATAATTATTATTAAACAACTTATCTGTGAAGAATTATAATTACATATTAATTATTATTATATTATATTTATTATTCTTTTTCTTTATATCCTTTCATTTCCAGACAGACTGGAGTAGGGTGCGTAACATGCCCGGGAATATAATAGTTAAGTAGAAGAATATGACGTAAGTCGAAAGGAGAGCCCACAAAGAAGCCCCTTCATACCTTAGAGAAATAGTATAGCCCAAAAGTCGCCGCCAAAAATTAACCCAAAGGACATAACCTTCACTGTGGGATCGAGAAAAAAACAAAAAAAGAAATAAAAAAAAAACAAGAAAAAAAAGAGAATTAATGCTAGGCGTTCCCATTACCCAGGGACGTTGCCCATATAACCATATCCCCTTCACAAAAAAAACCCCAACCATTCTCATTACCAATATTGATTGACAGCCATTGAAAATAATAATTCTATTGAGAAAAGACTTGGTGCAACGCTACACAGTCCAATTTAACTACTCGAGCAAATCTATCCAGAAACAAAATACTAAATTTAATACTGGAATAACATCAATTGCACATATTTCGTTCAAGTCTCCAAAGAACAGCGGATTCAATTCACCATAAAACACACTACGAACCACACCAACTTCACATTAATCAATCGAGGCTATCATTCATCCTATTCAAATGAGCCAAACTAGTCTTAATATAACACCTAGTAATATATTCCTCCCATTGTATGCCTTAATTCACGCCGGCAGCACTATGCAAAAATAAAACACGTACATTCACGTCACATTATTATGCATGACTCTTGCGTTACATCACACTAAAACAACCTAGGCGTCCCTATAGATTACCCAGAATTTCATACTGAAAAAAGATTTGCTCAGGCCGAAAAGAAAAACATCATATACCTCTAATGATTACCTCCCATAGTGTTCCTACAATAATACATTTAAACACATCGAGATTAAAAACAATACCTCATGCCAGAACCCTAAGAACGAACCAACTCAAAACTTAGTACCCTTTGAATTCAACCAAAAATTTAATATACACAAGCAAAAAATACCACTCTGCCTAGCAAAGCAACATCACTACCACCTTCCTAACAGACTACACTACACCTCCTACCGACTCATTACCACCTTGCACTATACGACAACTACCTCCTACACGCTCAACATACCACCTTCCCTACACGCTACCACTAACCGATTGTCTATACCGTTCGTCTAACTTTCCATTACCAAGTCTTCATCATCTGTTGTTAATATTCATCCAACAAATCACCCATCCTAAAATATCTTAAAAATCGGAATACCATGTCCCAACTTGATCCCTTACTTCTGCCTAACTTCACTGCGACTATCCATCACCTTGCTCTTATGCTAGTCCACTTTACTTTCAAACTCACATTTCACCACACCCCTGCCAAAAACAACACCGCCAGTCTTAACACACCAATGCCTCGCTCAAACTTAATCTTTCAGCATTCAGCAACACAACAAGAAGAAAAATCAATCAGATCGAATACAAATAAAAGCGATGAATCTTCCTCCCCACTCTCTGTGGTCCATTCCCTTCCAAGTTCAGATCTAGCACCTTCCCCTGAAAGACTCCACGCGACGGCGTGACTTCTAATGGGGTCGCTACCCTCTCAACTTGTACCCCACATCCACTGATGATACAAGGATCACGGGAAACCGTTCTAACATACAGCCAGTCCAGGCTACGTGTTAACGTACCCACTGCACTAATATACAATAGTCTAAAATACCCATTCGGACATTTCACCTCATTGCCCTATTTACGCCACACTTCACTTTCAGACACCAACCCAAATAAACGTAGGCGACACACTATAATACACGCGTATTCGATTCCATTGTAGAAGAGTTAAAGAAACAAAGGTAGAACAATAAAATTAAAAATAAATCGGCAAGTAACAGACGCAGCCGAGCTTAAATATTAAGTATATGGTAAGTAGTAAATACACAAAAAATAAAATAAAATTCTACAATTCTTTATGTTATAATCTTAATCAACATCAATTGTAATATGAGATCCTCTCGACCATCTCCACAACTATTTATTAGTCACTAGCATGATTTTTTAATATGACAAAAGTAATAATAGGTTAATATATATATGTACAGACACGCTATGTCTAATTAAAAAAATAGATATAATACACTGCTAGTTAACGTAACGTTAACTCTATATAATTTAAAATCTAAACTCATCAATGATATGTCCATTATGTTATCAATAAATAACTTAAAGTCTCATCTAAAATTTTAAAAAATATATAGATATAAAAATAAAATATAAACAGTATATATATAGAATACAATATGGATAATTCTCACAAACAAGTTCAATATCAAATCTCATAACTGCAGTGATTTTAAAATATAAAATTTGTATTAATATATATTCAACTTAATTAAAAAATTAAAAACAACTGCATCTCACTCTCTCATCTATCTTAAACACATAACAACACAAAAAACAACATTTTAATACCAAAATTTATATTAATTAATGAAAGTGCTATGGAAATTTTGAATTAGTTAAATAAATAACATAAAAAAATAATAATTTTTTGCAAAATAAAATAAAGTTAAATATTATGTATTATATATATAGGATAAATTGATTTGCCTTTTTATTTCGCAAAAATTTTCATTTTAGAATTGATTCCTTCATAGTAAGTTTTAAATAATAATAAATTAAAAAGTTAATTAATATATTGTTTTAATATTAGGTTATTAAGGATTACCAAAGATATTGTTCAATTCTATTTTTAAATAACAAATTTTTTTTAGAGAAATAAATAAAAGGATAATAAAAATAAATGATGAAATTTTTAAAATGGGGATATTGACATTCTCCTCCCACATACATATAGAATTCATTAATTAATCGATTTGAACAAAAAAATTATTTTGTAATAATAAAAAGGATTAATACTAACTTTAGCCAAAAAACATTAATTTATTATTTATTTATTTAAATTTGATTTATTTGAAAATCGAATCATAAATAATTTTAGCATGTAAATTAGATAATTTAACAATAATAAATCAACTGTTACAATTACTTACTTTAGATATTTAATCGAAAATTTAAAAAAGTAATCAAACTCATAGATAACCCATTCATAAGAAAGTGTTGGAAAACAAAAAAAAAGTGAATGATTTAATGAAATAAATGAAAAAAATTAACAATAAAAGTAAAAAATTACAAAATAAATAATAATTTAAGCACGAACATAAAAATAGAAACAAAAAAAAAAAAAGTACATATGACACACAAGTGTAAACAATTTAAACTAATTGACAAACAGAGAAGCAAGCAATAAAGTTAAACAAATAAGAACAATGATGAAATTTTTAAAAGTGTTTTTAAGAAGCTTTTTAAATAAATCTCTAAGATTAATTATATATAGAGATAAAAAATATTTATGATAAATATTTTGGTAGAAAACTGACGAATTATTAATTTATGAAACACTTTCAGTAGAAGTTAGAATTTTGAAAAGGAGTATAATGTTTCTATGGAAAATAACTTTCAATAATAGAAAACTTGAATAAGTATATTATAAATTAAAATGCAGATTAAAATTAATGCAAATGATTAATATTACTAGTAACATGGGGTAATGGGGCATAAAAAAATAAGTTTAATAAAAAAATATTTGGAGCTAGCTCTCGATTAATACGAAAGGGATTGGATATAACAGGTGATTATGGGGTTGCAGGAAAAAATCCTATAATGGAAGGTGATTTATTTATGCTGAGGAGAGGTTTACGTGTGATAGTATTACGTCTATTAGAGAAAAAAAGTATTAAAGTACCTGGAATTAAAGACTTGAGCTGGTCTCCAACTGACAACATTATTGCTTATTGAATTGGCGAAGATGAAGTATGTGTTGGATGGTATGTGTTGGAAGCTAAAACATTAAAGGGGGTTGGGGATGGGAATATAAGATAATTGTTGTTTTATTACGTTGGTGGGGGAAAGGATGGAGAGGAAAGAGATAAAGAACTGGAAGTGGGAAGAATTAAAAAAAATTATGTTAAATGAGAAAAAAGTTAAAATGGAAAGGTTTTGAGGAGAAATTGAAAATAAATAAATTGAAAGAAACAAAGATGATATTAAGAATTTTATAAATAATTGAATTGTTTTGCGATATTTATAAGCCAAAGAAAGTGTTGGGTGTGGTCAAAGTAGGAGTAAGAATGCCAATAGAGTGGTAGAATAAAGTGATGCACGCGGTTAAAAAAGGCATCATTGAATGTGCTAAAAGCCAATGATGAGGTCTCGAAAAAAAAGGTTTTATGGAAGAAATATATAAGGAATGGAAAAAAGGAGGAATAAAAGTTGGAAGACGTAAGAGGAAAAAAGAGAGCGGAAGAGAAAAGATGAAAGGAGGATGAATGGGAACTTACGAGGGAATAGGAAGCTCTTCTGGAAGAATGTACGAAAGACAAAGAAAGAGCAATGGGATTCTATATATAGAATAATGAATAGGGACGGTATTTTCGTGACCGCAAGAAAATGGATATAGGTATATGTATGGAGGAAAAAATTAAAAAATTTGATAAAAAAAGACAGTAATGAAGAGGTAAGAGTAAATGTGTGTGGGTTTGATGGTGTAAGAAGAAATAAGCATTTTGGGAATGTGGTAAGTAATAGGTAGAGTAAGAAAGTTGTAGATGGTAAATCATCAGGTTATAATATGGAATTAACGGGTGAAATTGGATACCAGAATGGAGGACGAGATGGTGATAGACTGGATATGGTAGTTGCGGTAAAAATCGTTTGTAAATGGGTATAGGACTTGAAGGATTGGAGCGAGAACAGTAAAGCATCATTATATATATGCATATAAAGGAAGATAAGGGAAATAGTAGGAATAAATTGGGATTAGTCTTATGAGATGTTGTAAGGAAGAACACTATTGCTGACATTTTCTGGTTGAAAGACTGCGAAACCGTGATTGAGGGACTGGTTGTCAGAGAAAAAGTGAAATTAAGACAGTGGTAGAGATGTAGATAAAAAATATTAAGGATTGAAACACACAGTTATGTAAATCATTCTTGAAAGAAGAAATAAACTTTAATTTAGGTTTTATGGGGAATCATGAAAGGCATTAACTAGGGAAGATACTGTTGAAAAGATGTTATGACTACTATTGGTGTGGTGGTAAGATTATAAATGGAATAAAAAGTATGTATGTTGAAGTGAAGTTTATGTTAGAATAAATTAGTTATGGAGAAATGCTTAATATTAATAGTGGAGTGAGAAAGGGATGGTTTTATTATTTCATGACTTGTATAAAGGATGGGGTGATGAAAGAATTAGAGGTGGGGTGGTAAGGGGAAGGTGCTAGATTGATGGAGAATGAAAGAAGAGTGAGGGATAAAATAAGTGTAAGATGAATGATTTCTGTTCTAGCAATTGCAGCGACATGAATTATCTCAAATTAAAGTGTGTTTTGACCGTTCCTTAAGACTAATTGATTTGAAAGTAAATATTAGATAAGAGAAAGGGTGATGGTAGTGGGGTGAACTGAGTTAAGCAGAAGTAAGATCAAGTTGGAACATGTATCTGATTTTAAATATTTAGGATGTATTTTGGATGAAAAAAAATAGTGAGAAGAATTGGGAAAATTGGAGAATTGGGGAAGTAGTAGTAATAAGTGAGGAAAGGTAGGAAGGTGGTATGTGAGAAGGTAGAAAGGTGGTAGTGAGCGGTAGGAAGGTGGTAGTGAGCGGTAGGAAGGTGGTAGTGAGCGGTAGGAAGGTGGTAGTGAGCGGTTAGGGAAAGGTGGTAGATGGTGAAATTAAATATTTGAGTGAAGTGAAAAGGGAATAAGTATTGAGTAGATAGGGTTTGGCTTGAGGGAATGTTGTTAAAGATGTTAATGTAAAATTAGCGACGCAATGGAGGTGGAAAAAGAGAGTAACTCCCCCGAGCATCTGCTTAAGATGAATGGAGTAATCTCAAGGGGCATGTTAGGTGTGAGAAGAATTGATAAAATGAGGAATGTACGTGTTAGATAGTTGTGCGGCGTGATAAAGGATAAATGGGAGAATAAACTAGTGTTATTAGATAGTTTGCGCTATATGGTAAAGATGAATGATAGTAGATTGGCTTAAGTGGAAGATTGGCGCACCGCCCGTTCGCCGTGCATGTGTGTTGGGAATTTGAAAAGATGGAAATACTCGAGAATTTATGCAAAAGGGAATCGAGTCAGAAAAGAGTGGGTTATGAAGATGGAAGTGAAAGGAATGTGAAATGAAAGTTAACGCAAAAAAAAAAGGGTTGATAATAGGACATTGAATGTTGGGAGTTTTCGTGAGGGGATCATAGTTTACCAAACATACCAACACAAACACCTCCAGGAAAGAAAGGCGGAATGAAAAATCAAATTTAAGTATAAAAAAGTGAAGGTATGTACCATGGGGTATTTTTGGACGGAAGATGGCGCATATTAATTAAGGGCTATGGAACGGGGATATAATTTAGAATTAAGTCATATTATTTATCTAAAAACATTTTGTTTAAACAACGCAACTCAGTAAGAAAAATAATACCCCCAAGACTCCAAATGACAACGATAATGCAAGAAAAAAAGACCCAATAATAATACATAATAATAATAATAATAATAATAATAATAATTAATAATAATAACTCATAATAAATCAATAATTAATAATATAATAATAATAATTAAATACATTAATAATACATTATTATTTTTCATAACTAATTTTTTCTACTACACCTTTATTTTCGTGGGGAACAAAGAAAAAATTTGAAATTAATAAAATAGTTATTCCATAAAAAAAAAGAAGCTAAAGTTTCGTGTTTGAATGTATTGTTTATATAATATTCTATAAAATGTATGAAAATTTGTACTAATATTCAAATTGTTAAACAATTCAAATTAAAGCGATTAAAGTATTTTACAGGAACAGTATGGTAGTTTTATAAGCGTTTTATTTTATATTAAAAATTTTACGATCAATTTACATATTCCTGCAACTAATTTTGTAAATTCTAAAAATGAATAAAAACAGTTCTAGCATTAATGTCTGTGCTTTAAAATAGAAATTGTTTTAATGAATTAAAAATGTTTGAAGGAATTATTAGAAAAGAAGTGCAAAAAATAATAATCAAGAAGAATATGATTTATGATAGACTGACTCGCTGCTAAAGTGCACCACACGCAGAGTAAAGTAATAGATTGTTTAATTTACAGACCCGAGGAAATAAATCAAGATAAGTTAATTTTAGAATTACATTATTTAAATATTAATTCTATACTAAAGTAGTATTTAAAGTTCTTTTGAGCTTCAGATTAATGAAAGTCCATCCAAAATAGGATTAAAAAATGATTTATAGTGCAGAGTGGTAAAAAACTAAAACGCAAATTATTTAGGTTTTGAATTGTATAAATTAAATTTAGGCTTATATAGAAATAATGTTAAAAAATTTAAAAATATTTTTGATAAATTTGTGGTGACCCGCTCAGAATTTAAAACAAAAGACCAATGACGATTTTTAATAAATTACAATATTTCAAGATATTTATGAGACTTTAAATTTCTTGGGACATGGAAACAGTAAAAGTGCAAAAAAGATAAAAAACCCTCAGGAAAATTAACTCAATGGATGAGTAACCCTTGTGGTAATGTATCAATAATAAGTTGCGTAAAATGAACATTTAACTTGTAAAACATATTGACAAGGAATAACAAGACTAAATCAAAGAAAATTGCAATTTAATTTTTTAATTAAAAAATTTATAGAAAGCTTATAAATAAAAGAAAAAATTTTAACATAAAATATTTTATAACTTCGTAAAAAGAAGGAATGGTATAATAGTAAAGAATTGATTTGAAGGAAAAGAGTGTTAATTAAAATGTAAAAATAGAGGATGATTAAAAAGAAAAGAATACAAACAGAAAAGTAGTGATAATGTTAAGGAAATTATATTATTATTATTCATATTATTATTATTATTATTATTATTATTATTAATTATTATTATTATTTTATTCATCTATTATATTATCTATTTTTATTATTATAATATTAGTTGATAGATCAGAAGAAAAACAATTAATTAATTAAAGAACTCATTATTAGGATGAAACGTGTAAGGAGATTTGAAAAAATTATTAAATAGGAAGAGAAAATTTTAGAATACAGATGCGAAAGGGGATGGAATATAATAATAAAAAGAAAAAAAAGTTATGTGATTTTTGTAAAAGTATTTAGATTGTTAAGCGACATTTATTTTAACATTTAAGCCTTAATTTCAATGCCTGAAAAACTAAAAATTATTTCTTATTTATGGAAGAAAAAAAATATAGAAAAATGGAAAAAGAAGTAACAAGAGGTTAAAATAAAAAGGAAGCGTGAAAAAAAAGGAAATAAAAGTAAAAAAAAGAAAGTGTTTTGATTTTACTTGATTTTCATTTCATTGCCCAGGGAATGAAATATTTAGATTTGCAAATAAATTTTTAAATATTTTGTTGCATATTGCTAGAAGAATTTTATTATATTGTTTTTTAATTAGCATAATTAAGGATAATAATTATTTTTAAAATATGTAAAAAGAAAAAAATTTAATGGAGAAATGAATATTTAAGTAAAAAAAATAAAGTAAATATATATAGTATTTATATTGAATTAAAAAATTACTATATTGTGAATAATATTTGCTTGAAGGTAAGAGAAATTAGTTAATAGTTAAGTAGGAGGACTTAAGGAAAGATATGGCGAAAAAATTTTAGGTGTTTATGGAAAAATAGAGTGGGAAAATGAAGATGGAGAATGGGGTCAGTTGAGGAAAATAAAATGAAGATATGGTGAAAAGATTGAGGGATATGGGAGATATAAGCATGTGAGTTAAGGAGGATTAATAAAAAAATGAAAGTGAATGTGAGTGATGTTGATGTGGAAAATGCGGATTTTTAATTATTATTATAGTGAAAGTGATTTAGTAAGGTGAAAAGGAAGAAAATTAAAAAAAGTTAAGTATTTATATTTATTAAGATTAAAATGGATATATGTTAATAGAAAAGAATTTATGAAAATAAGAAGGAAATTATAAAATATAAGGGATAATAATAAGTTGATGGGAGGAGAAAATTGTTAGAATGAAGAAGGGGGGATATATAAAATATAAAGAAAGAGGAGGAGAAATTATAAATTATATGTAAATTATTTAATGAAAGTTAAAGTTAAGTGAGAGGGAGGTAAAAATGTGTAATTTGTTTATTGAAGAGCGGATGGAGAGAAGACAAAAAATTGATGTAAGGATCGAATAAAATTGTTTTAAGAAAAGGGGATCTTAAGAGAATGGGAAGAGATGAAAAATATGAATAAATGATGTAGGGAGTGAATGGTTTAATATTGAATAGAATACATATATACGAAATAATTATAGAAATTAATTATGAAAAAAAATTAAAGAATGTATGGGAAAATTCTTTTCCAAAGTGGAATCGATGAAAGTGATGAAAAAAAAATGTAAAGTTTTAAAATCTAAGTAAAAATGGAGTAAATAAAAAAAAAAAATGGGGAAGAAAAGAATGATAAATTTAATACTTAAGCAGCCGGTGGATAGATTTGGAGAGAAAGGTTAAGAAAAAGGAAGAGAGAATTATGAACAAAACTCTTTAGGTGTATAAATTTAATAATAAGAGAAAGAGGAGAAAACTTTGAAAAGGGATGTTGAAAGAAAGTTAGGATGTGATTCGAAAACATGCGAACAGTAAGGAGGATTATGAAAATATATATACGAAGGAATAGGCTGTAGGAGAAGGAGATATTGGGGGTTTGTAAGAGAATAAATTGTGAAAATGATGTATTTAATTTAGAAGAGAGAAAGTAGAAATAAAAAAGGATGAAAATATAAGGGATTAAAAAGGGGTGGGCCCGGAAGATAGGAAGGATAAAGGAGATAAGGATAAAATAATGTTGGATGGATGACTCATATGAAATAAGGTTTGATCAGGTAAGGAAGGGAATTAAGGAAAGGAGATTGAAATTTTTTTAAACCCGGGGAATAAAAACCTCAGGAATTTTGAACAAATATTAAGAAAGGAAAAATAAGGTATTTAATTTAGTACAAACTTTATTAAAAATTCTTTTAAACACTAAGTAGTTGGTGAAGTAAAAGAAAAAAATGTTGAATGCTATTGGGAAATTATTTTATAAAGGTTTTCGTTTAAATACTAAATTAAGTGATTGTCGTGTAAAATAATTTATATGAATATATGAGATTGGTTCAGGACAATAAAAAAACTTTCAAAGTTTTTTTCAATTTAAGAAAAAGCATTTTGCAAATTGAAAAAAATTTAAGAAATATTATTTATAAAAAGTAATGATTAATTATATTATAAATTTAAAAATTTAAATTATTTGAATATTTTTATTGGAGAATTTTTTATCCGATATTTAACGTCTGATTTAATTAAGAAAAAATATGGCAAATTTGAATAAAAAGGTATTAAGTATTTAAAAAAAATTATATTGTAGTAAATGAAAAGTTAATTACTTTATATTAATATTTTATATAATTTTTCTTCAAAATATAATGAGTTTTAAGATTAATTATTATATGATGTAATAATATAATAGAGAGAATATGATGAAGAGATAAAAATTTTAATGACATTGATGATATTAATTGGATTTCTACAATAGTGTAACGACAAGTGAGAAATGATTAGTAAAAATTAGAATTTTTTAAAAGTATTTGAAACTTTTAAGAAAGTTAAGATGAAATGTTTTCTTGCTCATCTTATATACAATTTAAGGAGTATTTTAAAAAAATTAAATTATATATAAATAAAAATGTGATATTAAAAATTGTATTAAAAATATTGAATTGGAATAAGTGGGATTGAGGAGTGTGGATAAAAGTATTTGTATATGTATTTTCAATCTAAAGATAAAAAAAAATGAATGATTGAAATGTGTAAAAATATTAAATATTTATTAATTAAATAAAAAATGTTATTTGAGAAATAAGGAATATTTAATAAATTGAAGTTTATGAATTAAAAAAAGAAAAAATATGTGAATCAATGATAATATAAGTGGAAAGTTTTAATGTTACACTGAACATTAATTATATTTGAGTTTCTCCACTGGAGAATTAAAATAATTAATAATTTAATTAAAAATATATATAGTGATGTACTGATTAATTATTATAAATTTGTAATTTTTTTGAAAAGGAGTTAAAGTAAATGTTTTAAAAAATAGATGGGTAAGAAAGAGTGAAGTTATGTATAAATGGGAGTAGTTTGATTAATTTAGATATATATTATATATGTAGTAAATTATATATGGATAATAATTTAGATAACTATATTGATTAATGAATGAAATAAATTTAATTGTTATGCATGTTTAAGGTAAAATTTTAAATAAAAAATAATTTAATAATAGAATAAATATTAATTTTGGAAGATGGAAATGAAGAGTTTATATGAAAAAATAATATTATATGAAGTGAGGAGAGTTAATTAATTGAGATAAAATTTAATTATTTTTATTGTCATTTGTGGAATTGATATAAAAAATATTTTTTTGGGATAAAATAGAATAAAAAATGAAATTTTAAACGACTGTTTTTATTGAATTTTTTGTTTTTTTTCTTGAATATTAAAAATTAAAAGAATATAATTTAATATTAAAATTTTTTGGAATTAAAGTTATATTTAAATGATGATTTTAAATATGTTAATGAAATCGAGTTGCAAAAATTAAAACCGATGATGAAAGTTATATAAAACTTGAATTTGGAATAAATTCAATGTATAGTCAACGGAAAATTCAATCCAATCTTTCTTTATGCTGCATTATGTCTGAACTTTTTTTGTGATTAAAGGATTGTTTTCTGTTAATGAAGGAAATGAAAATTTAAAGTTAAAGGTACAAAAATAGAAAGAAGTCGCCCTGTAGAAGAAGTTGAGGAGGACATGGAAATACTAATTAAGCAAGGAAATAGCTAAAATTAGATATGATACGGGAAGATGTGAGAAGTAAAAGGGAATAGAGATAAGAAAAAAAAGATTTGAGAGAGATAATATAATAATAATAATAATAATAATAATAATAATAATAATAATAATAATAATAATAATAATATAATAATTAATAATAATAATATTAATATGAAATTAATCACTTTAACTTACATGATAACAAACCTCAGTAACGCTTATAAATTCCCCTGCAGTAAGTCTTGAATTAATTTGACGGACGTAAAGATTACCTGAAAAATTGAAAAAATGTTAGTGCGGAATAGGTAGAAATTGTACATTACAGTAAATTATAAAACATTTCAGAAATATTTTAGATAATTCTGCAAATACAAATAAGATCTTTCATAGAAAGTCAAGTTGAAAAAAAAATAAATTAATTAATGCTTTAATATTTCCAATTAAAATTTAGAAAGATGAACTGGTCTACAATATAATTAAAATAGAGATTCGTAATATAATTTGGACTAAATGTTTAATAAATCTAATCCTTGGTAAATTGATAGAAAAAAGATCCATTGATTTGAACCTCTACTGACATTTACACATTAACTCTATGAGCTACCCAAAAAGCAATTTTTTATAGACTCAATATAAGAATATACCCTAGTATAAATATATATTATTCTATATACTAAATATATAATACCATATATATATATATATATATATCTAATTATCCTACTACTATATATACTAATATATATAATAATATAATATCACTATAATATATATATATCTACCTAAGATATACTACTACTACTATACTACTACTATACTATACACTAAACACTATATTAAAATCACTTTAATAGTATTGATCAAATAGAATATGCAAGAGATACATAAAAAAACACACACCTGTTTATCTAAAAACACTGTTAATTAATGAAATCGACGCAAGACCACCTAAATAACGAAAATTGCCCAAAACCACCCACCACACAAAACCCGACCACCCACCAAACCACCCCAACCCGACCACGCTATCAACTCGCTATAGCGGTTATTAAACTTAATCAACAATTAATGACCCATTGGTCTTATCTCTACTTCTAAGTTACAAACTAACAAAAAAAAAAAAATAAATAAAATAAATAAATTCAGATTGAAATCCTGGATTTTTTCGAATCAATGACAAGAAAGAAGCGAAACAGGGGGAATAAGGAAACTCAGAACATTTAAGGAAGAATACTAAAAAACCAAAAAGAAAAAACAGTAGTATAAAACGCACTCGCTCCTCTTCCTTTATTGCAAACAAGGACAGATAACAACATAAAAATGATCACAAAGCGCCAGCGACTTCGAACAACAGAGTAATCTCCGCAATGAGAATAGGAGAATTAAAAATTCAATTAAGAAAAAAACATTTTTAATATCTTAAATATTAACCCCACCAGTTATACACCCTATCACCTGATATACCTTACACTTGTAACTTTATTTATAAACTCATACCAACTCATATATATATATAATAACTACCTATACGTACTATCTCACTCATATACTACTATATTAGTGTCTGAAAAGATGAAAAAGCAACTTTTAGTAAGGCATACAACTCGATAAAAGTCAATATAAACTTTTCTTACAATAAAAGCACTCACAAGAATTGAAAAGCGATACAAAGATGAGTAAGACCATTATTTGAAGATAAACCGATAAACACAGATATAACACGACTCTAATTTTACTTAAAATCATAAATATGGACCCCACAATACACACATACCTCATATACTCACTCACTCACTATATATATCACTATATATATAACAGTATACCATATACTGACTATAATATACGTACCCCCATACCGTAGAACGTACCAGCAAGACTATAAATATATATATATATTAAGTAGAGTATAGGATATTTAGTAGAAAAGAATAACCTATGATATTATAATATTCAATATGAAGAACGAAAATTATTATATAGTATAAAAATATATAATATATATATAAATTAAAGTACTGATAGCTAGCCTTATGAAACCTAAATATTTTGCGGTGGAATCTATTTATTCACAAATATCATATTAATTCTGTATATATATATTACCATAATTATTATATATATATAGTACTATGGATAGTTTCCCATCACTAACTAGGCTTTTCTCTTTGAGAACATAAATTATTAAATAAATTAATCAAATTGCTATAAGTTTATAATTTATTTTATAAATCCTTTTATAAACTCTAAAATCAATTCAATTTTAATAGAATAGAATAAAATATTAATATATAATTTTGTGTGATAAATGAGTCTAGTGTGTCCCTTTCGGTTCTTTTCGCCAATAATTATTATGATTGTCTCTTGACACAGTGGGATATACTTATAAGCATATGCTCGGATGTATTACTTATTTATAGAACTAAGAAATGTATTTTTGTTAATCCTATTAGGCAGCTGGAAAAGTCCAATTGCCGTGCAGAGATATTAAGTACAAATTATTACTATTGGACTCAGACAAAGAATCGCACAGAATATGTATCATCTAGACCTATAACTATAAAGTTGAAATTTCCATTTATATTCTGTTCATATTTATATAGTTCGCTAATTTCCTCGTTGCTATGTTCTGAATTATTTTACATCACGTATTTGAATTTATTATGCCAAATATAATCAATTGTCCCAAACATGTTTTTAAAAATTTATTGGTGTTAAAGACAATACTATAGTATTAAATATGCGGAAGGTCGAGGGCTTGCAGGTGTGGTGTCTGGTAAATGGTGAATTTCATTTCATTAAAATCATAGCTTTACAATCTATTCTCTAATCCGTAGAGATGGATAGACTCCATATAGCAACATATAATAGTATGAAGATCCATTATGTGCAATATTAAATAATCGTTATTTTTTAATTAATTAATTTTCTTTATTCCAAAACCACGTGCTCAGTCACAACAGCTGACCCCAATTGTTTACAAAAAAGTAAACCAAGCACGAATTCGCGGTCGTTTAAATACAGGGTCAGACTTAAATTTAAATGTTTGAATGTCCCTGACTATCCCTGGCCAATTCTCAAATTTTCCCTGACCGCGTGTTCGTATATTTTTGGCGTATAAAAATAGCTATTAATCAATAAAGCATTCGACGTACTTAATTCATTTTCATTACAATTAAATTTAAATTGAAATTTACTTTTAAAAATTGTTATTTCGTTTTGCAGGGAAAAATTGTAATATTTTTATACTATAGTAATCGATTTTTACCTACCCCATAGCCGTCAACGCCTTTTTTATCCAAAAGTTTAAACTAGTTTATATTTAAAACAAAAAAGGAAATTAAATTTAAAGTTCCTTATAATAATAATTTATATATAATAATGTTATATATATATATAGATAAATATATAAATATAACTCTCTGAGGGTTAATAAACGTTCTGAGATTATTTTTGAAATTTTATAATAATTAAAAAAATTAATCTTATAAAATTAATTACTATGCGAAAACCAAACATTGTGATATTGTGTCAAACATTTTAAGCATCAATATTATTTTCATTTATGCTTTGTATTATATTTAAAGTTAATTTGGTTGTTTAATAATATTTTAAATTTTAAAATTAAAATCTTTTCAAATGGAGATAAAATAACTTTATGTTCAATTTAGTTCTATTATACTAAAAAGTGCCAACCTTTTGTTTTTTTAATATAAAAGAAAGTAGCTTAACAGTATAATTGAAACTAACTAACTATGAGGTCATATTTTTGTCCGCAAAAATACAGGGTTTGGAAGAAAAATGGTTTTAAAAATTCATCTTCAACTTATATAGTGCGTTGCTATCAGAAGAGACAACGTTCACCTTCAAACAACAACCACCACTATATAATTGGTGACCGCGGAGTTATTCAAATGGCAATCAAGAAGAAGAACACCCAGCACCTTCAGACAACACATCAGCACCAGTGATGTCAGACAACGAGGAATTGGACACTGCTGGTTTAGCACAGGTGAGAATTAAAGTTTCTGTATTTTTAGAGGCTACCGTTTCTTCCTGGTTTCACATTTTAGAGGTTCAATTTTACCTTGCTAAAATTACTTCTGAACAAACTCGTTTTTATTATACTCTTTCTAACCTTTTTGCAGAAGTCTTTCTCCTCGCATTTATCCTTCTGAACTAGGAAATAAAAATTTTTCTTACCTTAAGGAATCTATCGTTTCCTTATTTGGGCAGAGCAAAACGGAAATGTTTAAGGAACTACTATCCAAACAACTGTTTACTGGTAGACCCTCTGCGTATCTTCGCGACATTTTAAATTTAGCTTCTAAATTAAATGTCGGTGAAGATATCGTTCGCCTTCGTTTTCTTGACGCTCTTCCTACCTCTATTCGTCCTATTGTAGCCGCTCAAACTTCTCTCTCATTGGAACAATTAGGAGCATTGGCGAACTATCTTTTACCATTTGCCAACCCTTCTTCTCAATCTGTAGCTAGCTGCGCTCCTGTAGTTACAAATCCTGTTACCAATTTTTATAAAACTACTTCGAAATCTTCTATTCCCTTTGGTCTTAAATAATCAA
The DNA here is from genome assembly GCA_015478945.1 of Trachelipus rathkii. Classification (NCBI taxonomy): domain Eukaryota; kingdom Metazoa; phylum Arthropoda; class Malacostraca; order Isopoda; family Trachelipodidae; genus Trachelipus; species Trachelipus rathkii. The sequence continues at coordinate 33,473 of JABUQX010037994.1, forward strand.
CGCTTTTCATAGAAAACAAAATCCTAAAATTTGTCGATCTCACTTATATTTTGCTACACAGGCTCGGAATTTCAAGTCTTGGTGTCCATTTTCAAACAAACAAGGCAACGAATAAGTAAGCGCCATCTTGGGCTCGCATTTCAAAACCGCTGTTTCTATTTTTGGCAAAACCATAGACTTTTTAGTTGACACCGACGCAAGTATAACAGCTCTTCCTACATCAATGGCACATAATTTTTCTCTTTCTCTTACCGCAGCTTCATGTACTGCAGCAAATAATACTCCTATTAAGTATCATGGTGAACTTATAGCATTTTTTACGTTACCATCCCTTCGACGCAAGTTTCAATTTACCTTTCCTGTTGCAGACATAGCAACCCCCTTGTCGGTATGGATTTTTTCCATCATTTTAAATTAATTTTGGATTGTGGTCAGAAACTCATTTTGAATTCTATTACGAACCTTCAGGCTCTCTGTTAATTCCTAAATGGTTCATTACCATCCTTGATTTTTAATACATTTCCTTCTCATCCTGTAGTAACTCAACTTTTGGAGAATTTTCCATCTCTTACGTCACCTGTCAACCCTTTACAAAATTCTGAATATAAGTCTCAAATTTTTCATCGAATAGAGACAAGTGACGCTCCCCCTGTTTATGCTAAATTTCGTCGACTAACAGAGGATAAATTAACAGCTGCTAAAATTGAACTTAATACTCTCCAAAAAGCTAGTATCATTCAACCTTCTAAATCCCCTTGGTCATCTACTCTTCATCTCGTTCCATAAAAGGCTCCAGGTGAATGGCGTCCATGTGGTGATTTTAGAACTTCAAATTCTGTGACAAAACCAGATCGTTATCCTCTCCTATATATTAACAGTTTGTGGTACGCAAATATACAGAAAAATAGATCTTCTCCGAGCATATCATCAGATCCCAATTCATTCCCTTTAGGGAGATTGCCTTAGACCATATTGGTCCATTTACTGTAAAAAGTAATGATATTAATGTTAAGGTGTACATACTTATTATAACATGCATGTGGAGTAGGGCTGTAAATTTGTTGTTATGTAAGCATATTGACACATAATCTTCGCATCAGATATTTCAAATCTTATATGAATATGGATATCCTAAAAAGGTTTTAAGTGATGCTGGATCACCTATAGTTTCATCCTTCAAAGTAATTAAATCATTTTGAATGATGTGGAGGTACAGAATTTTTTGAAGGAAAAGGATATTGAAAGTTTGGACTTTTCCACTTGTCCACCCCATTCCAGTGCTCTCCTGTTTTAATTGTTTTTACTAATTATGGTTTAATATTTAAGAATTATAATCGCCTATAAAAGATAAGTTAATTCGTTTAAAATTTTTGTTTTTGAAACTTTTTAGTTATGTTAGATAGTGATAGTTTTTTTAGAATACGTAGTTTTGATAGTACTAGGTTATATTTTTTTTCTTCGTCTTTTTAACTTTAGTTTTTAGTGTTTATTTTTTTATTTATTTTAAAAGGTTTTTTTTTCAACACCTACTTTGGTTGCAATTAATTTTAATTTATACACATTTAGTTTTATGTTGAATGATCGTAATTTTTTTTTATTCGTAAATTTGTTAGGGTATGTGAATGCGTGTGTTTTAAACTTTCTAGATTTTTTTTCAGTTTTACATATTTTATTTCCTTTTCTTTAGATGTCTTAAATTACGTTTTTTAGTGAGTAAACTATTTTAATTCGATTTCAACTTTCGTTTTTTGTCTGTCTGTTTTTGTCTGGTTGTTTTTGTTGTGTGGTTGTTGTGGCGTGTGTGTGATGACAGATTTGCACAGACGCGGGCTTTCTATCGATTTATCAACATCCGCGGCTTACTCTCTAACTCTGGATCCGTGGAATCGACCTTTAATTCTATCGCTCCTTTTGCTCGTGTCTGAAGACACAGATGGTAAAGAATTCATCCTCTACTCGTTTAATATTTAATATAACTTATTTCATAATTTCCGTCTAAAGGCGGAGATGGGCCTATGTAAACATAAACACTCCTGTACACGTCCTCGAGAATCTCGAATCTCCTAACTTCGATGTTCCTGTGGCTTAAAATCTTTCTTCCTTCTACTACAATAATCTTGTGCCTTCTGCTATTGTTCTCCTAACAGGAGTTTTTCACGCCTGGGTGAATATCTATACTACTTCTCACGAGACTGTTATATCTTCATCCAAATACTGAGGTCCTCTATTTGGGGATTTCAATGTCACAACACTGATGGTTGGGTCCTCTCATACTGATTAGGTGGGGAGGAGGTCAAATCGTTCTGTGTTTCAACGATCAGAAGCAACTAATTAAAGAACCAACACTACATTCCAGTATGTCCTATCAATTCTTGAACCATATTTGAACCTGACTTCACTACTAGTCCTACTAGCAATAGAATCACACCTTCGCTTCCTATTGGTAATGGATCTCAATTCTAAAGCTTCTAATATTACTACTTTCTCTCCAACGCTCCATCCTTCCCTACGCGTTTTTTTCTGGCACTTTGATCGGGGCGATTGGGGGGCCTTGGTTGCTTCTACGCTAACTTAATTGGAATGACTGCTTTGGCATTGAGGTATCTTCTGTTTTTGCCAGAAATGTATGCGACTGTAATCTTTGTTGGTAAAAGAAAGTTCATTCCTTTTTCAACTACATCTTTCTCTCAAAAACTATCATGGAATTCGATCGTCCTTGTTATCTGGCCATGTCAGGCTAGAGACAGTGCGTAATGGGGGTGGAAATATTCTCGTTTTCCTATCCTCTTGCCAATTTCATTCAGCTAGAAATCGTTGCAGGGATACTTTTCGAAGAGCAAAGGGGCTTTCAATCAACGAAAGTGCGCTAACTCTTGGTTTCTCCTGCTGACAAATCTATATGTCCTCTTGCAAAGAAAATCTCTCACATTTTTTTTTTTCGTCTTTCATCCCCTATTCGTCTGATGGTATGTTTTGCTAATTCTCCAATGAAAGGCAAATTCTTCGCCTCCTATTTTCCTCTAACCCAACCTGGACGATTCTGGCATTCCTGCATCCTCCTCATTCTCTTCTTAGGTATCCATGCCTGTACCTGTTATTAATTTGATCGGGTGTATGAACCCCTGAGGTCTATGAACGTTAAGAAGTTAAGTGGTACAGATGGCATCCCTCTTCGAGTTTTGAGGGAGTGGTGCTTCCGTGCTATCCCCGCCTCGTTCACTATATTCTCTATGTCTCATACTAACACTTCCTCAGTGTTGGAAGCCGCTCTGATCCCCTATTCCGAAAAAGGAAAGCCGCTCTGATCTTTCAACTATCGCCCTATAGCTTACTTAGTGTTTCTATCTAAGATCTTGAAACTCTTCTCAACTCACTTTTTAGATCATCTGGAATCTATTCACTTCTTTCGTCGATCGCAGTACGGCTTTCGGCGCTCGAGGTTACGGCGATATACTTTCCTATCTTTACTGATTTATAGTCCTCCGTTTTAGGAACTTTTGGGGGGTCTTGCGTTGTGGCGTTTGACATATCCAAACACATGATCCGGCATGACAAGCGTCAATGCTCTCCAGGCTCCCTCCTTTGGTTTCCTCTTCTCTTTGGCTTACTTATGTCTAGTTTTTCTTTAAATCGCTCAATATCGGCTGTTGTTGCTGGGGCGACTTCTTCTTTCTTCCTTTTCTGTCAATAGTGGTGGTTCTTAGGGTTCTGTCTTATCTCCTACTTATTCTACTTTCCATTAATTGATCTCACCGCACATCTAACTCTATTCTCACTCATAGGCGATGACTCGACTCTTCATCTTAACTCATTTAATTCTGCTCTTCTTTTAACTTCTGAATTGCCTCTCGTCTTAAATCTTTCCGATTCTATTCTCGTCTGATCTGGATAGAAACTTTCCGGTGTTGGTCGTCTGAACATTGTGAACTTCCATTCTTTAAAACTCAAACTCTACCAATCTCTCTCTATAAACCTCGAACTTTTCCTATCTCTATGAAGGTTCTCTCGTCTCTCCTGTCGACAATATAAACATCTTGGCCTTAACATAAACAAAATGTCTTGGGGACCTCACATCACAACGGTTGCTAGGCGGCTCAAAGAAACTGGAAGTTCTTTGTTTAGACTGCGAGACTTTTTTTCCTCTTTCAGTTGCCCTCCAGCTATAAAGGGGCCTCATCCGCCCTTGTATGGGTACTGCTCGCATATCTGGGGGGCTCTGGTTTCACCCGGCCTTTGGATAGGGTCGAGTCACAGGTGAAAAGGTTTTATAAACTGTCTGTACTTTCCAGTTCACTTGACCCTCTATTTTGCGGCGCGATGTTGGTATTTATTCCTCTTTTCTATAGGTACCGCAAAGGGCAAGTGCTCGAGGGAGCTTATCACTCGCGTACTCACTTTACGTGCCTCGTAGGACTGGGGTGCTGTGTCTTGCACCATGAGTTTTGTGTTGATGTAGGTTACTCAGGCTGCGGTGCTTCACTTTTTTTCCCTGAATTTTATCTCCCCCCTTCAGGCCTGCGTCCTGTGCTCATCTGCGTAATTTGGTTTAGTTGTTGACTATGAGGCGTGAAACACCCCCTTCTTGAATAGGGCTCTGCCCGTGATCTGTGGGTGACACTGGTAATATATATATATATTAATATAATTATATATATATATATATATATTATATTAATATATATAATTATATATATATATTATATATATATATTTTATATATATATAATATAAATCTGTGTCTACCTAACCAAATTTTATCATAACCTAACTTATTTTTCGAACGTAAATAACCTACACGGATTCACGTTGCAGAGCAATGCAACCTAACCTGACGGATTCACGTTGGGCAAAGTTTCAATTGCAAACTCCTATATTGATTCACGTTGCCGCAAAGCTATGCAACCAAACCAATTATTGATTCACGTTGCAAAACAACGCAACTACCTATATTGATTTACGTTGCAAAACAAGGAAAGCTAAGGTAGAAACTTTGGCATATTATATATATATATATATATAAATATATATATATTATTATCTATATATTTATATATATTTATATATATATATATATATAAATTATATATATATTATAATATGTATATATTATACCTATATAATATATATTATTATCTATATTATATATATAATATATAGTATATATATATATATAATAATATATTTATATATATATTATGTCGAAATCTTACGTCAAATATTTTTCAAACTAATTTCGTTTTTACTAATAGGGACAACTCTTTTCTAATTCAGTTCATCACTAGAAATCTAATAGAAGACAAAAATTCGATAAAGTCTTTTATACTTAAGAAATTATCAACAATTTGTCAACAGAGTTTAAATAGTATAGTATATATATATAACCTTATTATATTATATCTATATATATATATATATATATATAATATATATTATATATATATATATATTATTATATATATTATATATATATATATATATATTATATATATCTATATATATATATATAATATTATTTATATATATATATTATATATATATAGGAAATGTAGTCTACATTCTGTAGGATGTCGATAGCAATGAACCAGTGCTGTCAATTAAGATGTACACTAACTAATTTTTTTTTTCAAGTTAATTTAACCCTAATATATTGCAGCTTTGGATTTCCTTATTAGTTTTTTTTTTTTTTTTATTTTTTGGGTATTTAGTGCATATTTCTGTCAAATCTGGTTTTTTTAATTAAACTGTGCCTTTCAAACTTTTAAGGGTTGGCATCTTTATCATTATCAAGGATCGATAAAGCACGCCCAATAATTCGGTGGTCAATTCCAACAAATACTCCACGAAACTGTTTCCATAACTTGATAGGGTTTAGTGCACGTAGTTATCATTGTTTAAAAACCTTATAATCAAATTTTTAAAACTAAATTTAAAACAACATATCAATCCTAAAGGGCAAAGATTCTTTTTTTAAAACCTAACTTCAGATTAGATGAGGGAAAATTAACTATAAACAGTATATATATATTATTTATATATATTATATTAAACTTTTTATATGTAAAAATACATATATATATAGTATATATATAGTATATATATATATATATATATATATATATTATATCTGTGTCTACCTAACCACATTTTATCCTAACCTAGACTTAAAAGCCGTCATACGACTTATCTAACGGATCGTCGTTGCCCAAACCTATAATCAAACCTAGATTTGATTGTCGTTTGCCCAAAAATGAGCCACACGTTTGAGTCCAGAATTAAAGGAAGCGTATAAATCTAGCTTATATAATTATATTTAAGTTTATAAAAGTCAATAGACTAACCCTTTGAGCTCAATGAGGGGATTTCTAATTCCTTTTGTACACTTGGGGAGAAGCTAATGATGTTGACCTACAAATTAAAGAAATGTTTTAAAACATTATATTATAATATATATTATATATATATATATTATATATATATTATATATATATATATATTATATATAATATATATATATATATATATATATATATATTATATTATTTATTATATATATATATTTAGGGAGGACTTTTAACATAGATTTATTGGACATACAGTTCTTACGTCTTAAATTTCAAAAATTTAGTAATGTTCATTTGCCCTTTAATTTCTTGTCAAACTAATTTATAATGTTGGCAAAATTAAAACCTTTTTAGTTGTTTTAAATTTCAAAATAATTTATAAATATTTTTTTTTATTCATGACTGACACTCTTCTCTACAAATTCTTAAACACTAATGAAGGAAATTCGTTCTGATAATAAAGTATTCGATGGGGATTTATAATGGTACAGTCCCGTATACTATTGATATTTTTAGATCCATATCGTTTTGGGACATAGCCATTTTTTGTCAGACGAAATCTTCAATTTGTCCATATATCTATATATCATATATTAGTATTAATATATATATATATGTATATTATAATATAATAAATTATATATATTATAGTTATATATTTATATATATATATATATATTCAATATATATACTTATGTATAAATAGATTGTAGGACCCTTCCATTACGCCAAGGGTCCTACATCTATTATTTAAGCAATCCACGTTCAAGTGGTTAATAAACTATCTATATATATCTATTATATTATTATATATATATATATATATTATATATATATATATATATATAATATATATTATATATATATTTATATACTATATATATATGGGGAAAGTTTACATTCCAAAGGAGCTTCGTTCGTATGTAGATATACCTGAAGCGCTTGACGTCATAGTCCAACGTCAGACTCTTCATGGGTCACGTTTGACTGTGACGTCAGAAGTTGCGTAATTTACGCTTGTCGTCAGAATATTATATATATATTATTATATATAATATTATATATATCTATATTATATATATATTTATATATATATATATATATATATATATATATATATATATATTATTATCATATATATATTAGTAAACAAATGTCCAATGGTTTTGAGATTTATGGAGTACGAATTAGATTGTTGCGAATAAATGTCCCAAAAGTAACTCATTTTGGGATTTATTGTTTTTTTGGGGTATATCACTAACGAATACCACGGGTAGTCCGCCCCGATGACAGGAGTCGGGGTTTCTGGGCCTCTAGGTGGACTACGGGGGGGAACTAATCCCCCCCTCAGGGGATGGTCTCCGGAACACCCGCTCTTTTTTGGTCTTTGGGTGTCTCGGGGGTTCCTCCGACCATCCCTCCGGGGTATGAAACGTCCCCCCTCCGTCCCCCATCCGCTCGAGCCCCTAAAAAGGGTAAATACTCCATTTTTAGGGGGCTCGTTGACTTACTGTCCGTAAAAGTAGCCTAAACTTTACTGATCCACTGTGTAAAACTAGCCCTAACTAATAATATGGCCTTTATGTAGTTTTAAATATTATATATAATAATATTATTATATATATATATATTATATATATATATAGGCTCTAAACACTAATAAACCTATATATATATATATATTAATATATATTATATATATATATATATATATATTTAAATATTACTGCAACAGTTTGAGATTTTTGGACGGCTTGAAAAAAAAAATTCAAATAGTTCATCTGTTGTAAACTTTTTTAGAAACTGCAATTTTTTAAATAGGCGATTAATGATCTTTTTTCCTGGCCTCTCTAGGATTTGTGACTTGCCTAAATTTTCTCACATTTTAGCTTAATATTAAGTAACGTAACCTAACGCAAAACTTAAAAAAGTTTTAAAACACTGTTCCTGAACAAACCCTATGTTGAAAACTAAATAATACTTTCCATAGCATAGCCCATTTCATACCCTGTTGTCATTCTCAATATAATATTCGTATGTTGCCAGATTTTCCTTCCCTATACCAACATATATATATATATATATATATATATATATATATATATATATATTATATATATATATATATTATATATAATATATATATAATTTATATATATATATATGAATCACCCACATATAATGTAACATACGCAGTGTGACGTCAAAGTAAACGTCACATACGCAAACTCGCACGTCACAGTATGACGTCACGCATTTCAGCTATACGTACATACGAACGAAGCTCCGTTTAAATATATATAAATGCATATATATATATATATATATATATATATATATAATATATATATTTATATAATATATATATATATATATAATATGTATAATATATATATAATACTATATATATAATATATATATAATATATATACTATATATATATTTATGCAAAGGTTTACTTTCTAACGCAGGCCTCTTTTTTTTATCGAGTGACTCGACTCTCCGTGAAGTCACTCAATGGTCAATAGTTGAGTCGATTGCTCAGTGACGGCGCTTTTAGAGTGTTTTATTCTTTTTCTTGTGATTTATTACATTAAAAAATAGTTTTTTATATTTTTTAAAAATTATTTCACAGCATCAGGGTCGGGAATACCGTAGACTACCATTGTGTGCCAGTATCTTACGTTAATAAAATAAAAAAAAATAATAATTTTATAATTCATCTGAGTACAGGGGACTCAACTATTTACCATTGAGCGACTTCTTGGTGATCGAAGTCACTGTCAAACATTGGTCCTGATCATAAGTTAAACCCTTTTTCCATAATATATATATTATATAAGAATATATATATTATATATATATATATTATATAATATAGATATGATATATCTTATCTTGGGATATGAGGGATATTACCTATCCGGACAGCGATAACGGATATCCGGCTGGAAAGTTTAACCGATATCGGGTCGGATATCGATAGTGGAATTAAGCGGATAGCGATACTGGAACCGGCGTCTTTTATGAGCTGTCGGGCGGGGTGACTAAATAAAAAAAAAAAATTTATTTTTGCTCATCGTGGTAGTTCTTCAAGGTTTATTTAGATATTCTTTAATTCCAAAATTTGAATGTTTAAAAAAATGTAAAATTAAAAAAAAAATTTAGTGCAAAAATTTTCTTAGATAGTAATTTCACATTTGAGAAATGCGATTTTTTTTTTTAACTTTGTTAAAAAATGATCGGACAGATTTTAATTGATATATTTTTTTCAGTGTATACAGGTTGATAGTATGTTTAACTTTAAGGTAAATTTTTGTTCCAAACAGTGCCTAGTGGTTAAATCGCTGGGCTACGCCTAACTTGGCCCGATTCATCCCCAATAAAAATTGATGATGGGGTGAAATGGGCCGACACCATTGTTATTCTAATTTTATGTAGCCTATTATTTTTGACATTTTTATTACGTACAGCTAATTTAAATATAATAAACAGTTACTTATATTATGAAAATTAAATAAAACATGAAAATTTATATGGAAAATATGAATCAAAAAGTGTCCAAAATTTGTTCCGCAGAATGGGGTGAATTGGCACCACATTTATTCTTATTTTATTTATCATCTATTAAAATTTTAATTACTTATTACTAATTTTGATATAATAACAATTTCTATATTAAGTAAAAATAAATATAAAATGAATATAATCATAAAAGAGGAATTTTAAAAGATGGCCCAATTCATCCACAATGGTGGTCCGATTCACCCTTCAAACTGAGTCTAAATGATCTTTATTTAACTTTAATAAAACTATGATTATTAGAATTGCATTATATATTTTTTTCGAAATTCTTTCTGGATTGATATTTCTTGATTTCAGGCAAAAACAAATCCAAAAGTGGTATTAGGAAAAGTGGGGAGACGAAGTTTATACCTAAAGTGGCCAACGTCCCGCCCGACGCTATACCGGATTAATATTATATATATTTATATATATATATATTATATATCTAATATTATATTATAATATATATATATATATATATATATATGTGTATAGAAAATTTGGATAAATATCGTATAAATTTTTTATATATTATATGGCAAGATTTGGTGCCCCCTGTATCTAAAAAAAAAAAAACTATATCTATAAAAACTTAATATATTTTTGAATTTAGCGTACATTGTATGCAAGAATAAAAAAAAAAAAATTAATAATTATTATTTTTAAGATAAATACTCCAAATATTATAATCGTACGTTTAAAAACTTAAATTTAAAATTTATTTAATAAAAAATAAACGTTTCCTTTATATCTTTTCAATACTTTTGGGGGGGAAAATAAAAATAATGGCAAAAAAAATTAAAAAATAAATTAAGTTCAATTAAAATTAAAAAATTACATTGGCATATAGTTAGGTTTAGGTCACGTCAGGTATCAAAAAAATTTAATTTCTCTAGAACATTTATCTATGAGTGTGTTGTGTGGTATGTGTGTGTGTGTGTCGGTGTGTGTGTGTATGTTTCCTTTAACATTGAAAAGCAAATATTGGGGGAACTCATTGACTTTGGAAGGCGAAAATTTGGGGGAATTTCTAAATATAATTATTATTATTTTTTTATCTGAAGTTGATAATTTTGCTCCAATTTCTAAATAAATTATTATTTTTTATTTTATCTGCAGTTGATAATTATTTCTTCTTCATTTTCCTCCATTTCAATGTGCGCTGATTTCAAAAATGTATTCAGTTTTTACGTACCTATCATAGTTTTTTTTACATACATGGGACATCTAATCTGGAGGCTTATAGGTTGTAAATCCTATAAATCCAAATAAAACATATAAATCCATAAAAATTAGAAAGATATATACAATATATATATATATATTATATATATATATATATTATATATATATTATATTATATATATATATATTATTATATATTATATATATATATCAGAGGTGGACGTTCGCAATTTAGTGCGCAATTCGCAAATTGCGGAAATCCAAATAAATTGAGGAATTGGCAAATTGCGATAATTTGAAAATGTTGTGGAATCGCAGTTTCCGGAAGCCTATATCATTCCGCAGTTAGAGGACTACCCAAAAAAAATGTAGTTTCAGTGGATGCAAAATTTATAGTCCACAAATTTTTACACGTTGGCCATCTTTGTACGTTTGATGGCAACTTCAAAAAACTCTTCTTTTTTTTTTTTCTTTTTTTTTCAAAGATCATGTTTAAAGAGGTTTTCTTTTATTTCCTGATGTAAATTTATCAATATTATAAATGAATTGAGTGTTTACTATTAATCGACCGATTATCAGTATCGATAATATTTAGTTCTCTATTGTCCTATAAAGTTATAATTCGATATTGACCATTTATTCGTAGCACCACTTTTTTCTTAATAGCAGACGTATCTTTATTTCCAACATTGCATTTTATCAAGTTTTGTCCCCCTGACATTTGCTCTCTGATTTTTAATATTTTTATCACTGAAGGCGGTAACATTGAAGAATAAATTCGTGTTTTTTTTATTATAAATTTCTGAGAAGTGGTGGCGTACTATATTGGTAAATAATACAATGCCTAAACACGTTAAAATAAGCAGTGGTAATTACTCTTTAGTAATTACAATACTTAAAGGTGAGAATAAAATTATGGTGGGTAAAATTGCATTAACATGTGTCTTTGTAGCTTATTTTTTATAATATCAATATTTTTTTACCTATATTTTAATATTTTTATAATATATTTATTATATATTTTATATTACCATATTTTTACCATAATTTATGAAACGTGTCACAACCAAATTAGATAAATTGTATTGTACAGTCAACATAATTGATGAATAAAATAATATAACCCGTCCATAGAATTTTCAAACAGTATATATATATATATAACTATTTATATATATATATATAATATATATATATATACTATATTAAATATATATTATTTATATGATATATATATTATATTTATATAGTAGTATTTATATATTACTATATATATTATATATATATAAATATATATATATATATTATATATATTATTATATATTATTATATATATATATTATTATATAAATTAATATATATATATATATATATATCTTATTATATATAATTTTTAAAATTGATTTGAATTTCCCCCAACGAGGAAGAATCTACTAGGGAAGTAATTATTCCGGTTTATCCTGCGGATAACAATGATATCCGCCCGGATAACCGGATAGAAAATTGGGCCGGATAGGGGATACCGATAGTTGCGGATATCGGCCATCCCTAATATAGTATATTATATATATATATATAATATACTATAATATATATATATATTATTAATATAATATAATATATTATATATAATATATTATTTGGATCATGTCGATTTTCCGCCTCCACCTCCATATCATATCGAATAAAGGTTCAAATCTATGAAACTAACAAACTCATATCTTTACTTAACTTACTATATAGTTTAGATTATGTAAACTAACTAAACTCTAACATAACTTTTACTTCGTATTTATAATGTAATTTATTTTTATATTTTTTTATTTATCGCATTGTTTAAATAAAATCATGCATGTGGCACAAGCGAGCTTTCAACATTTTAATTCGATTACGTGGTTTTTTCAAAAATTAACTTGAGCGTAACTGGAGGCTGATAATCGACATGACCATATATTATCTATATATAATATATTATATATATATATTAATATATATTATATATATTATATTTATATATATATATTATATATATATATATATATAATAAAAATTTAATTAATTTGTGCGATAAGCAAAGAGTAGTACTGACAATTTAAAAATGGTCTCTAATTAAGATTATTTTTTTTAAAGTTATCTTGTTCAAATATATCCAAGGAAACGAATACTTTTTTTAATTATTAATTTTTAGGTATTTTAGTGCATATATTGTCTAATTTTGTTTTTTTTAATTAAACTTCGTTCCTTTCTAACTTTGCAAGGTTGGCAT
>JABUQX010037995.1:0-10000 GCA_015478945.1 Trachelipus rathkii
CAAATTCTCTAAGGACCGAAGACCATAAATCAGTGAGATAGGAAAGATTGTCACCAGTTGGCCTCAATTGTTGGAAGCCATACTGGTGATCTGATTTCAGATAATCCAGGAAATGAGTTGAGGAGGGTTTCAAAGATTTTAGACAATGCAAGTTAGAGCTAAAGGACGATAGTTAGAAGGATCTGAGCAGCTACTCCTCTTCGGGATCGATTGAACATAATGCACGCTACCACCGTTGAGGGAAATTATTAGTACTAAGGCATAGACTATAGAGGGTAGAGTCGAATGAGGACAGGCTTCAGCTCAGAACAACTCTCCTTCAAAACATGGAGAGGAATGCCATCCGAGCACCAGCCTTCCTGACGTTTATAGATCTCAGAGTTTCATGCATTCGATTAAGTGTAATCATAGGCAGAGCCATAGGACACCTAAGAGAAGGAGTAGGAGGAGGGAGGCCAGAATTGTCCAGAGTGGAATTAGATGAAAAAAAGAAAATCGAAGAACCTTTACACAAGAAGTATTAGCTACTGATTCATTAGAACAAATAAGACGAGGAAAGAAAGATTTACATAAGTTATTAGAAATGTTTTTGAAAAGATTCCGCAAACTTTCATCAGTTGGAGAACCAAGGAAATGAGCGCACCTTCTTTTTAGCCGGTCAAATAATATACACTCAACGATTCCAAGCTGATCGAAAATAAGCAAGTTATAGAACGAGAAATTTCCCGTTCCCGACATGTATTGCCTCAATCCTGAAGGGCACGAGAACAGGTGCCATCGAACCATGGATTTTGAGGTGAAAAAGATTGTTGAAAATGCAATGAACTTCCCTTTTCAGAAGACTCCGAAGCCTCCCCAGTTAAAACGGATTCATACCAAAGGAAGGTATTAAAGAAGCTCAATACCTTTATCTAATCAATATGAATTTTACAGCATGTAAAATTGGGGAAGAAATTTTTATTTGGATTAGCCATTTGTATACCCAACCATTTTCTTTTTGCAATTTTTTTTAGTGGTTTCTTGTGAATACCGGAAAAACTGGATTTTATAAACAAAAACCAATATGAATTTTTGATTCAGCTCCCAAAAATGCATAAATACCTGTTTATATGCAACAGAAAAAAAACTTAAAAGGTTTCCAGTGATTTAATCCCAACAAGTGTTTATTTCTTCTGGCTTACAATTAGACATCGTTAAGTTTTTATATCTAAAAAGGTCTCTCTAAAGCCATAAAAGTAGAATATTTTAAAGTATTAGACTTTCGTGACATAGATCAAATATAGGTACAAACGGACTAAAAAACGATATTAAATTTTTCTAGTTTGAACCTATATCCAATATCGATAGAATGCCAAAGTTTTCGACAATCATTTCCAGAAGACAACATATAATAAATAACAAAATTAAATTTTAAGTTTTTAAGTCTGGTTAAAAAAAGGATTGTTGTCACAAGCCTACCAATTGGGTGGTGTATAAAAGTTTTTATTCGAGAAATTCTAGCCAGATAAAGTATAGCAGATTTAATAGCTTGAATTTCTTTACTGGAGATGAAGTAAGCAGACTTTCAAATATGCTAATGTTAAGTTTCTTTAACTATAGAATACCCGCAAGGGTATATACCGCACCGATGGCGGAGTCGGGGTCTCTCGGCCTTCCGGGGAACTCGGGTAAGGAACTATTCCCTCCGGGGAGGGTTTCCGGAACCTCCGCTCTTTGGTATTTGGTGTGTCGCGCGGGGGTTCCTCCGCCCCTCCCCTATCGGGTATGGAAACGTCCCCCGTGTTCGTCGGCCTCGAGCCCCCTACACATTGCGTGTAAGAGCCTTGTCACAAAATATATTTTGCAATTAATAATTTTTGTTTTTAAATGATAAAAAAAAAAAACAATCAATAATTTCGACTAGAAAGTCTATTTATTTTTAAAAGATGCTCCCTGTGAAAATTTTTTTTTGATCCGAGCTCGCGTTCCGTGTGGGCGTTAAGCAACTTTGTCCTACTATCATACATATATATCTAAGTATATATTAATGTAATTAAATACAAATATACAATATAATGTAATATGAATACAAATATATATATGTACTATATAATATATTTCAGAGGTGGGCACCGCCTCGCATTTAGGGTAGTTCGCTAGCGCACTTCGCACCTCGAGAAAACGTAGTCCGCTTGCGCTCCTCCGCACCTATTCAGACAATCAAACCTCCGCTATCGCAAGTCCGCACGTCCGCACGTTCCACTAATAATGTGCGACTTCACAAAAGGTTTTATTATTATAGATAAATAGGATATACTCCTTGACAAATTAGATTTAACTTTATAATAATGATATGAAAATTTGAATGAATATTTACAAAGTCTAATAAGATTTCCTTCTTCCTACCTCAGTGTCTTCGGTCAGGAACAAGAGATCCATAATTATCTTTCACAAAGATTTAGCATGCCCAAAATTTAAAAGCAGTTAGAGGCTGACTCTTTGCCCTCAAATTCCGCCACGCAGTACTAAATATTCGCCTCTAGCAGCAGTAGAACTAGGAGAGGTGTATTATATTTATGAACAAGTTCAACAAATTTCGCCTATGCCTGAAGGAAAGATGTCCTTCGTGAGAGGAGTGCGTGTTAGTTCGCTTCCACAGTCCTTGCTAATTTAAGGTCTCATCGCTACATCATTCTGCTCTTCTGAATTTTGACCACACTGTCCACCCAATAAGAAGGTCTATATTTCGTTCACAGAATGCCATGAAAGTCCTCGACGGGCTGCGAGGTTCGAGATGCTACGCTACGTATCCAGCGTCGGTAGCTATGTGATATATATATATATATATATAATATTAAATAATATATATATATATATATATATATATATAATATATATATATTATTATTATATATATATATACTATATATATAATATATGTTAGTTAATAAATTTCTGTGTAAAACCCATATATATATATATAATGAATATATATATATTATATATATATATATTATATAATTATATATACTATATATATATACTAGTACTATATATATATATATTATATATATATATATATATATTATATATATATATATATATATTATATAAATGTATATATATTATATAATATATATATATATAATATATATATATTATATATATAAATATTATCATATATATATTATATATATTATATATATAATAATATATATATATATATATATAGGCCAAACTAAAGAAAGTTACCCGTCATGATATCTCTGAAAACTACTAGATAGGTACAAGAAAGACTGATAAACATATAATGGAACAAGCGTAGAAATTTGTATGGAAAAATGAAACAAAAAATTTACTTTTTATTTTTTATTTTTTTTTAGCTATATCCAGAACTACGATAGGTAGAAGAAGACTAAAAACATATGGAATCAGCGTAAAAAATTCTTTTAGGGGGCTCGAGCCGACGGTGGGACAGGAGGGGGGGACGTTTTTCCATACCCGTAGGGGAGGGGCGGAGGACCCCCGCGACCCCCAATACCAAGAGCAGGGGTTCCGAGACCCTCCCGGAGGGGGGAAATAGTCCTACTCCGTCGCCCCACAGGAGGCCGAGAGACCCGACTCTTTGCATCTTTTGCGGTTTAGCCTGGGGTATTCTTTTAGTTAAAAAAAAAATCTTTTTAATGCATAAATTTTATACGCTTGTCTAAATATATTCTTAGTTTCTTGTTACCTATTGTATGTTTTTGGAGATATTAAAAAAAAAAAAAAAAAAAAAAAAAAAAATTTTTGTTCATTTCCATACAAATTTCATACGCTGATTTCTATATGTTATAGTTTTCTTGTACCTATCCTTAGTTTTCGAGATATCATGCGGGTATAAGCTTCTTGTGTTACCCATATATATATAACTATATATTATATATATATATATATACTATATACTATATATATAATATACTATATATATATATATATATATAATATATATATATATATAATTATATATATATATAATATATATCCTTATATATATATGAATATATATATAATATATATATAAATATATATATATATATATAATACATATATATAATATATATATATATATATATAATATATAATATAGTATATATATATATCATACTATATATATATTTGGGTTTTACACAAAATTCGATTTAGATACTGCCTAGTTATTATAGCAATATATATAATTAATTTTAATTATAGATGAGGGATTTCATATATATATATATATATATATATATAATATATATATTATATTATATTATATATACTATATATTAATATATAATTATAGTTCATATATATATACTATATATTAATCAATTCTGTGTAAAACCAAATAATATGTATATCTATATATATTGTATAATATATATATATATATATATATATATATATAAATATATATATATATATATATATATATAAATTATATATATATATATATATATATATAATATATACTATATAATAATAATATATATATATATAATATATATATAACTATATAAATATTATTATATATATATAATATATATATATATATATATATTATAATAATAATATATATATAATATGGTTTTACACAGAATCGACTAGATATTGCCTTAGTTTGATTATAGCATAATATAAATTAATTAAAGTTATAGATGAGGGATTTAGCCATTCAGTCTTATAAAATCTAATTTAAAGTTATTTATTATATTGGTAGCATAAAGGAAGTTCGAGATTGGTTTGAAAAGTGGAATTATTAAAAAACTCAAGATTTAGACTAAAAGTATAATTAGTTATACAACTTAAATAAAATTATATTTCCTTTATTATAACGCAATAAGGACATTCTTATAAGGTAAAACTGATACTTTAATTTTCAAAAAGGTGCGAGCAAAAGAGCGAAACTTTTTGATCCCGCACGTAGCAAGTCGCTAACTTCCTGACGACTCCGCACCTCGCTAGTCCGCACCTATTCTGGTAGTCCGCTCGGAGCGGACTAGCGGACTAGCGGACTAAAGAGCGGAAGTGCCCACCTCTGATATATATAGTATATATATATAATATATATATATATATATATATTATACTATATATATATATAATATATATTATATAATGATATATATATATATATATATATATATATATATATATATATATATACTATATATATATATATTCTTAATAAACACACATTGCATTATATAGCCAATAAATTTAGAGAAAACGTGAAAAAGTACCATAAATTTTAAACTAAAATACACAGAATAAGTGTAAATAACTCTTAACTGGCAATATTTGATTACAATAGTTGCCAAATACCACCAACTAAATATATACGGTATGTAATTTTTCCAGGTAATTCTAACAGCAATCATAGAAAAAAAAAAATTTGTGCAGAATGTACTCTGTGACCTAAAGTTGTCCCCTATTCTTCTCCCTTTTTCAACCCCCTACACCCCTACATTCAATATGGCACTCCCCTACTTGTTTCTCTATCCATCCCCCAATCCCCCAACGCCCATAGAGGGCGACCATATATATTGCAGCGTACTGCGTCATTTTTCATCCCCCCCCCTAACTTTCCTTCCTCTGCTACTATTTTTTTGTGGACTTTCTTTCTTTCTTGCTTTCTTGCTTTCTTTTTTTTCTTTCTTTTAGTTTTACTTATAGTTGTTAATTAATTGGTAGCTATTTTATTAATTAATAGTTTACTGTACTTACCAATTTCCTTCTACGTGTATAGACCTACTACTACTACTACTACTACTACTACTACTACTACTACTACTATTACTACCGCTATCACTACCATTACTACAATTGTTTCTACTACTCCTACTACTAGTACTACTTTCAACCTTTAGTATTCATAAAATTATTAATCTTCTACGTGTAAGACCTATTGCTACTACTACTACTACTACTACTACTACTACTACTACTCAATCCATTTTTTCCGTACCAAAATAATGGAAGTTGGCCGCTCGATAATTTTTGAAAACTTTTATATTTTGCATGGCGTTAATGTTATCCCTGGAAAGTTCAAAACCACCATTCGTTTTTGTAGATTTACTCTGGTTGTAACAGGGTGAGCCAAAATGTTTGACCAGGTGAAGCAAAATTTATCATTTAATAGAGGTAACTTTAAGTCATAATCTCCAATATTCGCAATTCTTATACCAAATTTCATAGAAAGTGATTTGTTAGGGATACTTTAAGGTACATTTCGGCCTATCAATTGTTTTTTTTTCGTGTATTAATTTTTCCCATGACAATTAATCCGAAAAATTGTGTTATAAAATTGAAGAAATTTCATTTTCGTGGTGTATTATAAAAGAAGGAAATATTTAACGCTATAAAATTTTTGTGATGATGATACATACTAAACGTAGGGGTGTACACTAAATCTTATTTGAAGTTTTGCTAAATATTTTTAAAAAAATTTACAAAGGGTGTCCAAAAATCAATTTCGGAAAATGCGGTAACTTTGAACCTTATATTCTATGATGGGGTAAAGTGCTAAAATTGAAATTTTCACATACATTAATACACTTCCACTACCATAGATGTTCGCTTCACCTGCAATATTGACTATGTATTTGCTTGTTTTAAGAATTACAGCCATCAGAAGGCCAAAAGTTTTTTTTTTTTTTAGTTTGTGTTAAAACTGATAACATACGTAGCGCTACTCGTAAATAAAGTACCTACTAATCTGGTTACTGCTGTGGTAATATTATTATCATTAAATTTTTATTATTATTACAATTTATTGTCATAATTCTTTTTTTTCATTTTTTAGCATATAACAATGAAAATAAAATTCATAATCTGAGCAGAAATTCACATTTGCAGAATGGTAATAAAATATAACTTAGACTTGTGTTTTTTCATCAAATTAAATACGATATAATTATAAATCTACTTAACATTTTAAATTATAATTAAATTAGTTTGGATAAACACAGACGTAATAATATTTTAACTGACCGTTCCTTCTCCCCGAGCCACTGACCGGGTTTTCCGCGAAATCAATTTTTGAAATGGAATTTTAAAAAAAAAAATTTAATTCTTAATTTCGATATTTTTTATTATTTCATTTTCTATACATTAAGGCAAACTCCAAATAGTGAGAAAAAATATTAAGTAAAGATTGTCTTAAAATTTCGATTTTTTCATGATTCATTAACACAAAAAACCGGCGATTTTCGCGACCGATTTTTCCCCCATTTTACGGTCTATATTATATATATATATATATATACATATATATAATATATATATATATATAATATATATATATTATATATTATAATATATATTATATATATATATATATATCTATATAATATATATATATATATATAAGTACCTATAATATATATATATTCACTATATATACATCCACTTATATATTTCTATATACATTATATATATATCTATAATATATATATACATAAACGTAGCACACACAAACATTTTTTTTTAAGATAAAGAGGGCCCGTATATATTTTTTTATTCAATCAACATGGTAAGAGCGACCACAAGCACAGCTTCAAAATCTTAGCTTTGCACAACTGATTAATTCGCGCTTTAACATTAAATATTATTAACGTCTGTGTTTGTCAACTATTTTAATTAATAATTCTAAATGTTAAGTAGATTTTAATAATGTTATAGTATTAATTTTGATAGAAAAACACAAGTCTAAAGGTTATATTTTATTGGACATTTTCCAAACTTAAAATTTTTATCCAAGAAATTCATGAATTTATTTTCTTGTTTATGCTAAATAAAATTGAAAAAAAAAGAATTATGACAATAATTTTATTAATTTCAATAATAAAAATAATATTTACACACTTTAACAATATTACACTTTATATTACGAGTATGGCTCTACGTATGCTATCATAACAACAACTTAAATTTTTTTTTTTTTTGGCATTTTCAATGGCTAGTATTTCATAAAACAAGGCAATACCAAATCAAGTATTGGCAGTGAAGTGAACACTAGGTAAGTAGTATTAATGTGTGAAAAATTTCAAGATTTTTGAGCACTTCCACCCATCAGAGAAATATTATAGGTTCTACAGTACCGGATTTTCCGAAAAATTGATTTTTGGCACACCCTGTAAATTTTTTTAAAAATCATCACACACACACATAAGACTTTTAAGTTAAACCTACTTTAGGTAATGATCATCACACAAAATTTGTATAATCCGGTTAAATTTCTTTCCTTCTTTTTATAATAGCACCACGAAAATGGAAATTTCTTCGATTTTAACACAATTTTCGGACTCATTTTCATGGTGAAATATTTTCCCCAAAAAAAACAGCGAAAGGCCAATGTACCTTATAAAGTACTCCCTAACAGATCACTTTTCTATGAAATTTGTATAAGAATTACGAATATGATTGGAGATATGACTTAAAATGTTACCTCTAATAAGTGATAAATTTTGCTCCACCTGGTCAAACATTTTGGCTCACCCTGTTACAACAAGAGTAAATCTACAAAAACGCAATGGTGGTTTTGAACTTTCCAGGGATAACATTAACGCCATCGCAAAATATAAAAGTTTTCAATAAATTCACAGTAGAAGAGTTGTACGTGAAAAAATGGATTTGACGCCACTACTACTACTACTACTACATTACTTCTAATACTGACTACTAATTTGCCTCTAATCTAACATAAGGTAAGTTATCAAGCAAACTTTTATTATTGCTTTTATTACTATAATGATGATAAAATTTTATATGATTTGATGATAATTTATCCTCTAAGAAGAACTGAATTTATTAATGTTCAATATTTGCAATAGAGGGTTTGACACGTTTACATTATATGTCTTTATTTCCAGGTGGAGATATCTTGATAAAGTACACAAACGCATGGAATATAAGGCAAGTTACCAAGTTAGCTTCTGTTATTACTTTTATAATTATAATGATGATAAAATTTTATATGCTTTGATGATAATTAAATTTATCCTCTAAGAAGAGCCGAATTTGTTAATTAATGTTCAATATTTTCAATTTTTATTATTATTATTATATGATTTATTATTATTATTATTATTATATATATTATTAATTATTATTATTCATTATTATTATTCATTTTATTCACTTATGTATTATTATATTATATTATTATATTAATATTATGTATTATTATTATATATTATTTTATTATTATTATTCTTCATTATTATTACTATATTATTATTATTATTATTATTATTATTATTATTATTATTATTTTTATATTATTATTATATGAGATTGCATTATTTATTAAAATTATTATTATTATTATTATTTATTATTATTATTTATTATTTATTATTATTATTATTATTATTAATTATTATTATTATTATTATATTTATTATTATTATATTATTATTAATCTTTATTATTATCGTATTATTATTAATTATTAATTATCTATTTTCATTATTATTATTATTATTATTATTATTATTATTATTTATTATAATTATTTATTATTATTATTATTATTATTATTATTATTATTATTATTATTATTATTATTATTATTATTATTATTATTATTATATTATTCATTATATTATTATTATTATTATTATAGTAGTATAATTATTTCACACCTTATTATTATTATTATTATTATTATTATTATTATTATTATTATTATTATTATTATTATTATTATTATTATTATTATTATTATTATTATTATTATTATTAGTGAGTAGTAGCAGGTAGTATTATTAATTGTAGTAGTTGTAGTAGTAGTAGTAGTAGTAGTAGTAGTAGTAGTAGTAGTAGTAGTAGTAGTTAGTTTTCCATCTGGTAGAATATCCAATTAAAACAATTTTTAATTGAAATTTTAAATCAATTGCGAAATATAAAACTCAAATTTTTATCAATTAATTATTTTATTAAGTAAAAAAGAAAGGCTTTAATATTTTTTGTTGCTTCACCATTTTTGGTAATGGAA
>JABUQX010037996.1:0-15000 GCA_015478945.1 Trachelipus rathkii
ATATATATATATATATATATATATATATATATATATATATATATATAATATGGTAAGGAATAAAAGTATATATATATATGGGTATATATATGGTATATATATATATATATATATATATATATATATATATATATGGTATATATGAGATTATATATATATATATATATATATATATATACATAAGAATATATGGTTATAAGCAGCATAACAGAACTTATCTTTAAGGTGCATAAAAATATATATAATATATATACATATACATATATATACATATATATATATATATATATATTATATATATATATATATATATATATATATATTATATATATATATATATATATATATATATATATATATATATATATATATATATATATATATATATATATATATATATATATATATATATATATATATATATATATATATATATATATATATATATATATATATATATATATATATATATATATATATATATATATATATATATATATATATATATATATATATATATATATATATATATATATATGATAGGGTTGATGATATTATCTTATTTAGATTTGATGAGAAACTGGAAATAGTATGAGTGGTTTGAAGCGAACCTTAGTTTCAAAGTTTTAACATTTCAAATTCATTCCATTTTTTAACAAAATAGGCAAACACAAGTATGAAAATAATACAACTATAGTCAATATAAATATATTTTTCAACTGTAATAATTGTCAGTACAAAAAAATAAAAAAAATGATATACCTAGATTCAAAAATACATGGGATATATTATTTCAAACTTTTATGAGTAAATAACTTAATTGAGTAAAAGAAAAAGGAATGCAGGAAGATATATAAAAGTCAGAAGCATAAAATATAAGAAATATATTAAAAAATTGATTTGGGCTGAATCGCAAAATTAACAATCTTCTAAGTATAATAAATTACTTCTTATTTGAAATTAAATCAAAATGTAAGTAACAAATTTTCATGTAACTTTCATTTTCTTCTTCTTTCGTTAATTCTATTCCCTCATATTCGGCGGCTGTGCGAATCATCGTGTGAATAAAGGAATGGTCTTTCCCTATCGTGGCTTTGGCTATTGCTTCGTAATTGATGGGCAATTTCTCCTCCAACTTTGGATTTCCCTGTTTAACCAGACCCTTAACAGGTTTCTCTTTCATTTTCTTCTCTAATTCGTGTTCTCCCTGTTTAATTAGACCCTCAACAGATTTCCTCTCTAATTCTTGTGCTGCGTATAAAATCAGTTCCTTAACAGATCTTTCCAAAGAATATAATTTTTTTCTACTTCCTATAAATTTATTTTTTATTTCCTTTAAAGCCAACTTCATTAAAGTTACATAATCGGGATTAGTAAAAAAATTTAAAGAGGTTCTCGAATTAATACCTTCTTCTTTCAAGCTCTTTATCATGCTGGAGCCTAAAGCTCCAATGTGAGGAACCATCAACTCTAAACATTCAATCGCTTTTACCAAGTTCAACCTTTTAGATATTTTCGACCCTTTGCTTTCTTTTATTGTAATCTTTTCCTCACTGCCTTTAGTACTAGTCGAAGTCATCAACGACGGTACCAATGGACTTGTCACTTTAGTCTCTCTATCTATATTTAGCACATTTCCAGAAGTAACAAAAGAGCCTCTAAATGAACTAGAAGGTGTAGAGGCAATATCTGAAGCCTTAATATGTGAAGATGAAGAATCTATTGAGGTAAGAGCTAATGAGGAATGAGGCCTATCAAAAGATCGGGTTTCTCTTTCTGAATTATTAACTGATGAACCTATGTTTGAGTGGAAAGGGGTTTTATCTACTTCTTCAAGGTCTGACGGAGGAAGAAAGTTTCTTATTAAAGTATGCTGCTTATCAATATCAGAAATTGCCTTATCTGACAATGATGGAGTATTCACAAAAGTACATAGAGTATCAACATTTTCTTCAGATGGCTTAGAATATAAATTTTTGTACATCGAATTACTTGAACTGCTGAGGAGAGAGGAGGTCTGAAACTTTGAATTTTCATTACTACTGTAGTCTTTATTATAATGCGGTTGTGAAAAACGATTAGCTGAGGTAGACATCTTACTTGATGACGTCATATTAATTTCAGACTTATTTAGTCCAAAACGTGAGTCCAAATCAGATATGATAGGAGGAGGAGGAGGAAGAAGTAAAGATTTTCTTTTTTGTTTAAATCTCTCAATAAGGTTTGTCATACGGTTCTCAAGTTCGGTTTTTTCAAAATAATCAAACTTTGAAACCCAAAACTCCTTCCACAACCTCTCGCTGTGCTTCCCACTGACGGTCCCACTGCCGTCAGGGTACCTAGTATTGTACGCCTGCATGAAGCTCTCGTAGTATTCCTTATATTTATCATACAGCTCTGGCTTCCTTTTATAAACCTCGAATTCATCTTGCAACCTGAAGCATGTTCTCTCTTTTTCGGACTCAAATTCTTCGTACAGCGAATCTCCAAGCTCTTCCCTATAAATATATATATATATATATATATATATATATATATATATATATATAGATATATATATTTATATATATATATATAGATATAAATATATATATATATATATATATATATATATATATATATATATATATATATATATATATATATATATATATATATATATATATATATATATATATATTTTTTATTATTATTATTATTATTATTATTATTATTATTATTATTATTATTATTATTATTATTATTATTATTATTATTATTATTATTATTATTATTATTATTATTATTATTATCTACTTTCTTTCCCAAATCGTGGGCGAGGTGGGTAGTATACACCGGAAACAGAAAAGTAGTAGAACATGACGCAGTCATAGAAATCAACCTCAGGGCTTCACGAGACTGTGGCGGACCCTCACTGTGGTATCTCGTCAATGTGGGGTTCATCTCCTGGGCCAGATCCACAACCATACCCCCTCACAAAATTCCGCCATTCACTCCTATTATGCACCATTTTTCTCGCCTCTGTCAAACCCACATTTCCCTCATTCAGGCATTCCTTTACCGACTCAATCCACTTTTTCTTTGGTCTCCCAGCAAGTCGATTCCCAGCACACTCACCACTATACATCCGCCTTACCAACTGACTATCATCCATCCTTTCCATATGACCAAACCATCGCAATGTACTTTCGCTTATTCTCTCATTTACTCCTTTCTTCACATCCCACAACTCCCTAATGCATTTATTCCTCATTTTATCCATTCTTCTCACACCAGGTAACACGTCCCTAAGATTATCAATCTGAACACATTGTACCTTAGATTTATACCTCTTATTCCACACCAGAGTTTCACCACTATGCATTAAAGGTAACAACACATCCTCATGCAAAACAAAAGAGCACTTAAGACTTAGTCCCTTTACATCCACCAAAGATTTAATTGCACCAGCCACCTTGCTAGTATTCACAACCTTCCTACATTCTATATCAAAAGTTCCCTTTCCATTCAACATAAATTCTAAATATTTAAACAAATACGTTCTCCAGCTTCTCACCATTTAACATAACTTCACACAGCGGACTCTTCCTCACTCACTACCATAACCTTACTCTTATCTACATTTACTTTTCTACCAACTCTCTCTTCAGATTCGCCACAAAAAACCACATCATCCACATACAATAAGTAATGCATCCTCCACTCTCTTTCATTCTCTATCATTCTAACACCTTCTCCTCCCACCATTACCTTTAATTCTTTTATAACCCATTCCTTATACAAACTGAATAACCGAGGAGAAATAACACATCCCTGACTCGCTTGGCTATTCTTATTACACCAATCACTATCAACTCTGTTTATTCTCAAACACGCTTCACTATCGTCATACATACTTTTGATTCCATTCAGAAGCCTACCACCAACACCATATATTAATAACACCTGCCATGGAACTTCCCTATTAATCCTGTCATACGCCTATTGCAAATCCATAAAACCTAAATACAAATTCTTCTTCTACTCCCTCATTTTCTCAATCATTTGTTTCAATGTAAAATTTGATCCACACATCCTCTACCACTCCTAAACGCACTATGTTCTTCACCAATCAGCCCATCAGTCACTCGACGCAACCTTTCGACTAAAATACCAGCATATACCTTCCCTACAACACTCAATAAACAAATTCCCTTATAATTCCTACAGTTCCCCTTATCTCGTACTCTTTTATAAGGGTACTATTACTGCTTATCTTCCATCCCTCGGAACTATACCCTCCATAAAAACGTTTTATTACACAACTTCCAAATTTAATCAATCACCATCTCGCCTCCGTCTTGATCATTTTCACCTAGTAATTCATCTATACCTGCAGATTTCCCATTCTTCAACTTTCTCACTTCTACCCATTACCTCCTCCTTGCTAATGACCTCATCCCCAAAATACCTATTCCCTTCTTTGCACCATCAAACCACACACATTCACTATCACCTCTTCTTAATGTTAATATTATATAGATTTTCGAAGTGTTCTTTGCCACACTCCCCTCACATCCATTTCAGCAGTTACAAAAAGCACCATCCTATTCATTATTTTCTAAGCAGGTTCCCTTATTCTCATTCTTAACCTTCGCGCTTCCTTCCAGAAGAGCTTCTATTCCCTTCTAAGTTCCCCATTCATCCTCCTTCCAAACTGTTCTTTACCTGTCTTCTTTTCTCCTACGTATTCACGATTTCATATGTCATTATTGCATTTCTTATTATTAATTCCAAATATTTTAGTTGGAAATAAAAAATTCGTTATTAGTACATTCAACCACGCTTCTTTTTTACTTTAAACCGCTTGCACACCTTGTTTCATTCACCACTCATTGTATAACATTTCTTACTTCCACCTTAGCACATCCACATACTTCCTTTGCACTGCTAACAATTGTTCCTTCATTTGCTCCCAGATTTGTTCAGTTTCAACTTGTTCACATTCAACTGATTTACTTGCGAAGCGCTCTTAAGATACTATTCTTATTTACCTTGTTCATTTAACTGCTCACTGGGTCTTAATTCTACCACGGTTCCTTCCGTATCACCTTCCTCCTCCATCCAAGTCCCTACTAACTTAATTCTACACATAGAACAACATAATGATCCGATAATCCCATTCCTAATCCCCTCATTGATTTAACATCCAACACATACTTCAACATCTCCTTCTTCACCAACACAAAATCAATCATACTTTTCACTTCGATACCATCTCTACCTATATCAACTCTAGTATAGTTATGGATAACCCTTGCGTTTAAAGAAAGTATTACTTACAACACATTACCTCTCTCCTCAAAAGAAATCAATTCACCTTCCTACCATTCTCATTTCTCCCAACACCCCAAACCCCACCTGTTATGACCACCCTCCTATTCACCTATTCAGGTCCCCCCAACACTATCAATCTGAAGCTCCTACTCACCCCATCCAAAACATTATTCAGATTATCCCAGAATATCGTACTCTTCAACATTTCACTCAGATGGACCCTACGTCACAACTACACATACCTTGACCTTTTCAAACTTAAATTTAACATTAGGAATTCTAGTACTTCACAACACAAGTCTTACCATAGATCTGTCCCCACAAGTCACTCTATCAAAATTGCAAACTCCTTCTCTCACACGTCTCATCCTTTCAACACCAAGCACACACACATTTCACACCACACCTCATTTTCACCATTTCCTTTCATCTTTGTTGCAGTCACAGCGAGCAAATCAAATTTGCCCTTTCTGAATACATCCATCACCTTTCTCCTCAACATTTATTCCTCTGACATTCCATGTACCCATACGATTCATACAATTTCGCCGAAAGATTGAAGGCCGTTTACGGCGATCACGACCTTCTCCGAGGCCTGCATTAGCATTCATGGCAAGAGATAAGTGGTACAGGGCAGCCAACAAAACTACCACCGTCCCTTAGTCGCCTTCTACGGCACACAGGACATACAATGTGGGAAATTCTTTCTCACCCACACATTGGGATTTAAGTAGTAGGGATGTCTGTAAAATGTTGTCTAGAAGATGTTTGTGGACATAAGTATGTGTATATGATATGTGGATAAATGATAGTTTAAGATGTAGCCTGGAGGATGAGTGTGTGAAGAATTTGAACGCAAAAGAGAAAAAGGAACCATTAAAAAATGGGAGGTAATTTCATAGCTTCGAGCTCTCTCTCTCTGTCTCTGTCTCTGTCTCTCTCTGTTCTGTCTGTCTGTCTGTCTGTCTGTCTGTCTGTCTGTCTGTCTGTCTGTCTGTCTGTGCTGGTCTGTCTGTCTGTCTGTCTGTTCTCTCTCTCTCTCTCTCTCTATATATATTATATATATATATAATATATATAATATATATATATATATATATATATATATTATATATATATATATATATATATATTATATATATAATATATATATATATATAATACTATATATATCTTCTTTCTTTTCTTTCTTTATCTAACAATTTAACAATTTATTAAAGAATTTAACAACCTACCAAGAAACAGCCAGGTACATCCTGGCAAAAAGCTAAGATGCGGGCCATCACCCTAACTTACAATACTACAAAAACACAGATTCAACCTTAACCAAGCCACTACAAACATCTGTCAAAACTGTAGCCAGGTTCCGGATGACACATCCCACTTCTTTCTCTCCTATTTTAAACAACTATCAACAACAGAACATGGTACATACATCCCTGGAGGATCCTCTGGAGGAGACCGGGTTGAGTTGCGGGGACCTGTGCGCGGTACGGCCTCTCCCATGAGGGGTGGTTCTGGGGTGAGAGGTAAAAGGTAAGGTGTATATAGATATATATATAAATTTATACATATATATATATATATATATATTTATATATATATATATATATATATATATATATATATATATATATATATATATATATATATATATATATATATTAGTGATGGGACAATGATGAAATTTTGACAATGACGATGACGATTATAGTAAATTTTGACGATGACGATGATTATTGAAAAAGTATATTTTAAAAAAAATTTCTTTCTTTCTTTCTTTCTCTCTCTCTCTCTCTCTCTCTCTCTCCTCGTCTCTCTCTATATATATATTATATATATATATATATATATATATATATATATATATATATATAATATATATTATATATATATATATATATAATATATATATATATATATATATATATATTATATATATATATATTTCACAGAAATTATCTGTAAAAGTCTATTTGAACAACAAAATTTGAGATATCTATTTTGTTCTTCATTATCGATTTTATCTTTTCAGATAAAATATTCTCTTTTCCTCACACGCTCCAAAAATCTCTATCACGTACCAAAGTCCTTTTTGTATTTAATTTAATTATTTACTTTCTTCCTATCATATTTATTCAATAAACTCCAGTATCATTTTTGAAACTAACCCCAATCAGTCTCCCCTCTTTCCCCCTTTTTTTTCACCTATAAGAATGCTCTGGTTCATTCTAAAAATGTATTCTGATCCTGATGTTATACTGACAAGTCTATTTTTCTTCGTCCTCCGTCTGTGATTCTGGCACCTTGCGTGGCACTCATTATCGGACCTAACGGCGCACCTACTATTGTATCTTCAATTTATGTTATGAAATTATTTACCTTGCATACTTCTAAATTTTGGAAAATTATCACATTCTTTGATGTTATGTTAAATAAAAATCTGACGCAGTTGGACGTTGTTTTTACCCATACATGGCCTGAACCTTGAAAATCGCCCACTAGCAAAAGATTTGGGCGAAAGTGGCGACCTTGCCAGGATTCCTGTGCTTAAGTGTATCACTGTGTGAAAGTGATTCTAATTGGTGTAACTCGCAAGACGCAGCTCTCTCTCCTCCGCAGGTGCCAGAATCACTCCAATTTGAGGACGTTATAAACTTACGGTACCACATTTTTTTATCACTGTTTTTACTTTTTCATAGAGTCGAAATTTGAAATATTATTTTACCCCACTCTCACAGTTTTCTATAAAATTTTAAAGTCACTTTCATTTTGAAGGGGTTATATAATACTTAATGTTTTTCTTTTCTTAATGATATATCTCACAAGTCATTATTTGAAAAACAAATGCTCCGCACACAAAGTTGTTTCTATAGAATGTATTAAATATTTAATGATGAGAGATAATATTTACAATATTGACTTCTATGACCACGCAAGGGTCAATAATGTACCAAATTGGAGACATTACCGTGATGCCGGACTCTCTTTTTCTCATTTTTCTCTTCAAAGTCATCCACAGGATAATTGGGGAGCGCCACAAGAAGTCAGTTCTCAATCTTGGGAACACTTTCGCAATGTAAATCACACTGGAAATTCGCAAAATTTTCATTTTTCGAGAGGGCGGAACCAGTCCACAACTGTCTCTCTCCAGCACAATCTCTCCTCATCCTGTGAAATAAGTACTCCAGCAAACGACGCATTGGAAATGTACTATCTCAATGGTACACCGCCTCTTCTCCAGACTCGAAAATTTGGAAAATATCCTCTTCATGGAAATGGTAGCTCGACTTCTCTCGGCAGCATCGAGCCACAGATGGATGTTATGGTAATCAGACCAGCCATCACTCACAGGGGTTTGTTCAAGGGAAATAAACAGGTAGAGTCTCAAATTTTGTTTAACACAGCTTCTTTGAATAATCCTTCTGACACGAAACCTGTTAACGAATATAAAATTGATTTCAATGCTCCTCCTATAAACAGATTTCGTGTTGTTTTCTTCAAAAAGGGTAATTTATGTACACGGGCAAAGAGGATTTTTCCGCCCAATACTATTTCAGTGGAACTTAATAAATGTTCTTATGTTTCCACGGACTCATGTTTAAACTCTCATGGCATTTTGAGCAATGCTATGAATGTAATCCACGGCAGGAAGCAAACCTCTCAATCGCCTCACCTCCAGGCTCCTCTTTATTTAAATGTTTCCGTTACAGATATTGATAGCCGATATCAACATGCTAGCACGAGCCCCACCGCTCAAATTGATGTTTTAAATAAAACTACTGATGATGAGGTATTTCCATCAGAGTGCTCGAATTTTAATATTTCTTTATGTAAAAATAATATTAATCCACAATGTCTCACACCTATTAATGATAAAAACACCATTACACAAACGAATATTTGTAATAATGAGAAATTTGTCGCGAATGTACACACTCTCTCAACACATTTTGATTCCAACAGCAAGGTAAATTTTCCTAATGTTAATTTGGATAGGTCCAGGAATAAGTCTTTATTTAATGTTACTAATACTTTTAAATTTAATACTAACTCTCATGCATGCCTCAGCAGTCACATGGATATAAATTTTTCAGCGTTAGGTTTCAATGACTTCGCCGAGTCAGGTATTGATGAGACACTTTTTAAGCCCGAAGATAGAAAAGTAGACATGACGCAGAGTTTTTATCACCCTCTGGAAACCCAAAAGTCCACTCCTATAAAGCTTTCACATTTTCCAGAGGCAGCACAATTTACTCTCGAGAATAAAGTAGAAATGACGCCAGGTTTTAATCATTTGCAAAACCATCTTACGCATTTTCGATTGGAAAGGTGTAATATGAATTCTTCTCTTACCAAAACTCCTTTATCTCCCCATTCTTTTATTAAAACTTTACAGATTAATGATGACTCTGAAACAGATTCGCGAAGCACAGATATTGACGAGGTAGGCCGCAGTGTGGCAAAAGTCAACTCCAAGAACGAGGTTTATATGCAGCAGTTGCCAGTTGATGTTGAAAACTCAAGCACAGATGAATTTGGAGATGGTAACGATGGTGAAGTTTTCAATGGTGATGTTGGATTTGAGGTTGAGTCGCATACTACTTTAAATATGGAGTTTGCAGATGTTAGAAATTTGAAAGGTAGGAGTATCACTTGTTTTTATTGTCATAATATACCACATGCTATAGAAGATAGTGTGGATATTGAGACAAGTAGATTATTTTATAGCACTGATAGTAATAGTGGTTGTTCCACAAACACATTTGGAAAGCGGATGGCTCTCGCGCCTATAGAGCACTTGCCCAGTAGTAGAATGAGCTTCGCGTATGATACACAGGTGAGATCAGACACAGAGGTGAAACGTAGCAAGGTGGTGAGATTAGATATGCCAGAGGGGCATGATATGACAAATATTGAGGCACTTCTAGATATAAAGCATAGAAATGAAGGTGCAAGACACACTTTCAATATTTACAGACAGAAAAGAATAGTTACGAAATATAACGAAATAAGTAGAAGGAACGCTTACGCACACACTAGAAACAGTAATATACTATACGCTAAAAATAATACTAAATTGTATGAAGAAACTATTGATTATGTTTTAAATAGGAATAATTTAATAGGAAATAATTCTTCTAACTCTCCGCATAATTTACTTGTTTCTAACTCTTGTTTTAATAACTCTCCTTCTTTTGAATATTTAATTAGCACTTTAGGTCTATCTCCCGAATTAACTACATTCTCTCAACATGATTTGCAATCTTTAAAAGCCTCCTATCTCATTGATCAAAAGGTATCGCAGGGCACTAACCCTCATTCTCTTGTTAATATTTCTGAATCTTTTATCAATTTTAATGAAGCAATATTACCTACTTCTCAACATTTACCTGGTAATGCTCTTTCTCCGGTCAACGCCAATGACCTAAATAAAAACTCGCACGCCGATAACAACGTTGCAAATTCAACTTTGCGCCAACGATTTTTTGAAGAGCTCAGAAACGATCGGTTTCAAAGCCGTACACATATGGGTTATCGCCCTCCTTCCTCCTTTCCTCGCAAACCTTTTCCAACTCCACACACTTGTTATCGCCGGAAAAATCAGCAACATTTGCCCCAAGATAGGCATTTTCAATGTTTTTCTCCTTATGGACACACTCCACAAAATTCTCGCTTCCGCAGTGGTAAAATTCCTGCTAAAGAAAACCGTACTCAGGGAGCCCACAAATCTTTCTTCCATTTCGCTAATAGGGAAGATCTAGTAAATAACTGGAGAAAACCTTCTTTAATCCAGAAATCCAGGGACGCCTCCACACCTTCCGCACATTCCCCCAGTGGGACTCGCAATGTTCGCAGCTCGCCAGCTGACACACTTGTCAAAGATAGCTCTAATGCATGCGCTAAACCTATTTCTCTTAATAATATAAATTCAAATGGGGTTAAAAAATTTTTGCATGACGAATATAATGTTAATACTCCCAAACACACTAATAGTTTAGCTCATAATGTACGCTTCGACAGGGATTTTAATAAAAATTTAAAGCATGATTTTCAAGGGGTAGAAAATTCTCTTATACCAAACAGAATGGCTAGCATAACTGGGTCTGAAAATGGTATCGCAAATATAAATACAAAGGTAATTAAAGATAGTCCTAAAAGTAGCATGTTTTCTCAGGAATATTTATTAAATGGGAAACTTATAGGGGACTCTCCTCCTCACGCTATAGGCAACACTGAGACTCGCATTAATATAGATGATTTAGACATTGGCAACGCGCATGGCCATAGCGGGAACTTAAATTTAGGTAGTGTTAATATTGTAAAAAATGGAAATGGCAAAGCACATGCCAAGGCTCTATTCCCCAATAAGATAGATAGTAGCACAAACGCTTTTAGATGGAATAGTAGCCATGCTCTTGGCGCTACCTCACCTTTTAGTAGTTCTCCAGTGGTTAAATCTCTCTTACCTTTGCCCACCGCTAGAGTGAAAACTCCTTCTACTCTTCAGCATGCTCTTTATTTTCCTCCAGCTCGCATTAAAGAACAATGTTTAGCACATTCACAAAGTAAAGCTCAAGATTTAGCGTTTAATGTTCCATATAACACTGAGTCTTTCCAGACACTCATTACAGCTTTAACTTCTTCTCCTCCCTTGAAATTTTCATTGGGATCTCAGACTCTTTCGTTGCATAATAACGCGTTTCCTATAGGATAACCTCATTCTCAGGAAACCACTTTCACGCTCTCTATGGTGATCAACCACCCCACCAGTTTTCTTTAATGATCATATGTTGATCACTCTTCAACCTCCTTCTACACGAGTTGTTTCTTACACTTTCCATTTCACAAACAGAATCATGCCTCATGTCTTCACGCTTCGCGCTTTTCAAAACTCTTCTTCAAAGTTCTCATTTCTCTACTCTTACTAATAATACTTACACCGCACCTATGTGCATTTCGCATTCACATTCTTACCCTCCCTTTTTCTCGAAAGAACAACACTTTCCATCTACTCTCTTCGCAAATCGTATCTTCTCCTCGCATTCTACACAAAAATTAGCTTTCTCCTTTCTCTCACTACAGAAACTTCCACACTCTTAAATCATGTCAACGTTCTTCACAAAGTTAAAACTGAAACTTTCCATACACACCTCATTTTCATATGTGTGTAAACTCAAAAGAGCACTCACATTATGATGCTGAACACACTTAACACATCTTACGCAAACACACTCTTTTAAAGCCACATTCATTGCATTTTCCAATACCTTTCACTCTCAACACAAGGACATTAACCACAATCATGCCTCCTTCTTTAACAGACTTATCACTGTAAAATAAACACATTCCAAATCCAAAACTCCCACACACATCAACACGACCTCACATCACACAGATTCATTTATACCATCTATTTATCCTTCTCTTTTTCCTTCCTCACACAGGAACATCTGTACCTCTTCACACCTATTTTTAGATTGTTAAAATTTTCTTTTTAAAGTGCCACGGGCCGGCTATTTTACATTTATTTACATCAATGTATAAATAACAAAACATATTAGAAAAACATTTCTAACATGTAAAATTATGAAACTGTAAACACATTTTCATTTAAGAATATTAAAAAAGTTTATAACAAATTAATGGTAAGATCACTAAAATTTCAAATTTTATTTGCTTATTAATCCAATATACAACCCTTTTCTCATAAAACTTTTCTTCTCCCCTATCTTCACACACAAAATGTTTGAGAAATTGGATCTTCTTTAACTTGGTAATAACGAACGATCTTCGTTCTGAAATTAGAAAACAAAATATCAAAATACTAATACTTTAACAGATATAAAAAAAATTTTTTTTTTAAAGTATTAACCTAATATATCAAGAATAAAAATGCACACGTTATTAAGGTTATTGCATACATCTTCAGACATCCTTCCCATTCTTCCGCTTCCAAACAAGGGATTGCAAAAGATTCGTAACTTCCTGAATCTCCACCTGTTCATCCACATTTTATCCCTAATGTAACTTCTCAAACTTCCAGGTTGAAATAAAACCCATCACAACCTCAGTGAGATACTTCATCAGAACCCACATATTAAAATCCTCCTGCATAAATTGCATACCTCAATTTCCTTTTCTTTTCACTGGCAGGGGACCTCTTTCACAGAAATTTATCTGTAAAAGTCTATTTGAACAACAAAATTTGAGATATCTATTTTGTTCTTCATTATCGATTTTATCTTTTCAGATAAAATATTCTCTTTTCCTCACACGCTCCAAAAATCTCTATCACGTACCAAAGTCCTTTTTGTATTTAATTTAATTATTTACTTTCTTCCTATCATATTTATTCAATAAACTCCAGTATCATTTTTGAAACTAACCCCAATCAGTCTCCCCTCTTTCCCCCTTTTTTTTCACCTATAAGAATGCTCTGGTTCATTCTAAAAATGTATTCTGATCCTGATGTTATACTGACAAGTCTATTTTTCTTCGTCCTCCGTCTGTGATTCTGGTAAGCTTAAATTTGTTTGGTTTTTATAAATTTATCTCTCACAAGAAACTTGTACTTTCAGTCGTAATAATAAGAACGACAGTGATGTTAATAAGACTAATATTCTAATGATAAATATTAATAAATAATAATAATAATAATAATAATAATAATAATAATAATAATAATGAAGTTACGCGAATTTCCTCCCATTTTTTTAGCACCTCGCCCACTTTTTTTGTTTTTATAAAATTAGGAAAACAACTTGCTGTTGGTTTTATTTAAACTACGATATAACATACACTACACTTCAACCACCAGAACATTCTCAACTTACAATTTATTTTTGAAAAATAAAAATAATTTTTAAAGTTTCTTGGCTCTTTTTTTTATTTTTGTTTTCAATAAACTCATTTTTCATTTAGTATTCATCGGACCAAGAAGTTATATTTATTTTTAAATTTAGTTAAATTCATTCACGTTGACATTTAAATTTTTTTTCACGTTGACATTTAAATTTTGCAACCACCTTTGTTTAAATTTTATTATCTTAAAGCACTTGCTGAAGTAAATCTTAAATTTTTGATGTTGCATTTTTTTTCTGAAATTTTCAAAAAAAAAAAAAAAAAATGTTTAAAATTCTTTGTATAAAAAAATCAACTTATAGAATGAATAATGTTAACTTTTTGAAATTTATGTATTTAGTCATCAAGAGAAGACACTAAATTTTAACTTTAAAATTTTATACTTTGTTGTAAATGGTTAAGAAATTTTTGTTTAACTTAACAGTGTCTCATGTCATATATTTAATAATCTGTTTCACAAAATGTTAAAATGTATTTTTTTATGTCTGCCCACTATGGAATTCTTTTATTTATTACTTTTATTTTGTTTATACTTTATAGGCACCTTGCGTGGCACTCATTATCGGACCTAACGGCGCACCTAATATTGTATCTTCAATTTATGTTATGAAATTATTTACCTTGCATACTTCTAAATTTTGGAAAATTAGCACATTCTTTGATGTTATGTGAAATAAAAATCTGACGCAGTTGGATGTTGTTTTTACCCATACATGGCCTGAACCTTGAAAATCGCCCACTAGCAAAAGATTTGGGCGAAAGTGAAGACCTTCCAGCCGATTCCTGTGCTTAAGTGTATCACTGTGTGAAAGTGATTCT
>JABUQX010037997.1:0-7500 GCA_015478945.1 Trachelipus rathkii
ATTAGATTTTCTCTAACGCACTAAGAATGAACTTTCTATTAAGTTTTCAAATAGATTCTTGCTTATTTTTACCGCCATCAGATTAAACATCATATCTAAATTCCACTAATGGGCAATAGTGCTATATAGAATGGTTTACAGTTCGACTTGCATCGTTCTAGCATAAGTGCTAGGAGCATTGCGGTGCCCAAATAATAATCTGGTTGGGCAGAATAATCCTTTCCTTGTACGGAAAGCCATTAATTTCTGTGTTTCCTCCTCGACTTCGAGGGCATGGTAAGCGTCTATTAAATCACAACTAGTAAAAATGGTACTGCCTCCTAGGGACGAAAATATCTCGTCAATCGAGGGCAATGGGTACACATCTGGGACGCTGAAAGAGTTTAAATACCGATAGTCTATACAGACTCTTGGTTTGTTAGAGTTCTTTTTGGCCACCACCAGTAGAGGTGAACTATGTGGCGAATAGCAAGCTTTAATATATCCCTTTTTTAAAGCTGCATCTGTAAAATTATCGATGTCTTCCAAATAGCGATGTGGGAGACGATACTGTTTTCTAAAGATGATCTTTGGAGCATCTGGAGTAAGTTCTATTTCAAACTTCTGTATAGGACACACAGGAACTGCATCGTCATCTAGAGCAATAACGTCCTTGTATTCCATTAACAAATCTAGAAGTTCTTCTAAATGCTCCGGTTTCTGTAAAATAGAAACATCTGCTTCTTCTTTACTTAAATTATATGTTATAATTTCTCTGTATGCATTTTTCAACTGTTTATCTGATAAATTTTCTGAGCAGGTTACTATACAAGTAGATCCTATCTGCTTATTTTCTGTAGCAATAGCAGTTTTATTAAAATATTCTTCTTTATTAACTTTTAAAATCGGATGACATTTCCCTATGTTTTTATTTCTTCTTAAATAAAAAGGTTTGTCACTTAGATTAATATAACTCAAAATAACTTCATTGTTTCTTACTGGACATACAGAGTTTGCAAAATATAATGGCCCTAAGGAAAAAGCAGGTGTTATTAAACACTTCTTTTCCAGTTTCA
Organism: Trachelipus rathkii; assembly: GCA_015478945.1. NCBI lineage: Eukaryota > Metazoa > Arthropoda > Malacostraca > Isopoda > Trachelipodidae > Trachelipus > Trachelipus rathkii. Next base: position 1,056 of record JABUQX010037997.1, read on the forward strand.
AATCTCCTTTACTCTCAGGTCTGACTTTCAAATAACCATAAGATTGAGCAGGTGCCATGGTTTCTTCTATTAATAACAATTGAACTTCTATTTCTTCATCTGCTATTAAAGGTCCTTCCTCTACTGGAGGAAGTTGTAAATTTTCTTTGTTCTCTTGAAGAACAACAGAATTTTTATTTATTTCTATCTTTGTAGGCTTCTCTAATGAACCTTTATTAATTATTCTCTTTGTAGGCTTTTCCAATGAGCCTTCATTAATTAATCTCTGTGTAGGCTTTTCAAGAATGGAGCCTTTATTAATTACTGGTTTACAGTTATCACTGTAATTGTTTAATTTAAACTTATTATTCACATTGGAATTATGAATTATTTTATCTTTCTTAGTTATCTTTTCATATTGATTCATGAGAAAGTAACTTCCTAACTTGGCAAAGATTTTAACTTTTATTTCGTTATCCTCTTCTTTAAGATTTAAATGCGATGAAGAAAGGTCTATGGTTATAGGTAGGTTAGCTAAAAGACTTGTACCTAGTAAAATTCCATTCCAAGCTCCAGTGCTTCCAGTCTTACACACTAAAAAGGTAACTGGGTAATACTGTTGGTGTAGCCTTAGAAGTAGATCAACTTCTCCTATGGGGTGGATCATCTGAGTTCCAATCCCTTGAACTATAATGCTAGCTTCTTTAAGAGACAGTTTAAATCTTCCTTCTCTTTCTATTTCCTTTAATCTATCCAACGATATCAAACAGGTTGTGCTCCCTAAATCTAGTAGGCTATGAACTTCAACCTCGTTCTGACCTTTTGCTGGAGTCAAAAATATTGACAAAAAATAATGACATCCCAATTTTGGGGGTCTAATTCCTACCAAAAAAACTAGAGGTTACTATAACACCTCTCTTCTTTAAGCTTGAAGTATTTTCTTTAATTACTGTTCTATTTACCATTTCTTCATTTAAATCTTTGCCAGAACTAACTCAAAAATTTGGTTCTCTTGTAGAGAGATCGGGTTGAAAAAACTGTTCGTTCTCTTCTTCTTCATCTTCAGCTTCAGATATTTCTTCATGTTCTGGATCTGCTTGATGATTAGAGATCAGATGAACTCTGGTTGTTTTCTTGGGACTCTTACCTTGATAGCTACGCTCATTCTTTGAGTAAGAGTTTGGCTTTCTAGTATTTGAATCAATTTTAATCTCGACTCTTCGAGCTTTGACCCCATTATCAAAATCAGTGGGGTTATTATATGGTATTACCATATTGTTTTCATTTTCATTAGGGATCCATACAGGGGCATTCTTGGCAAATTAGACGTTGAACCCCCGGCTGGAAAGCTTTCTACATACTTCTAACAATTATGTGGTATTCCAAACCACAGGTTTTCGAGAATGATGACCTAGAAGAATTCACATTTTAGGCAATAGTCCATTGACTTTATTTCTTTACTGGAGAGTTTCTTAACTACTCCTTATTAAGTCTTATATTTGGAGAAGGGCTTGTCCTTTTTCCTGAAAATTTAGAAGTATTCTTTTTATTACCCCATTCCATGGTTCTGTTCCTCATGGAAGGGTTGTATGTAGTTCTTTCTCTTCTAACTTCACTATTATTATTGTTTATTGTTCTGCTGGTATAGAACACTACCTACGTATTTCTTCTATCTTGTCTGCTTATGGTTAGTCTGAACAAACTCCTTTCTATCTATTTGGCCCCCCCCTTTTTTAAAAAAAAAAAAATGGGGTTTTGTCGCCCCGGGCCCGCCGCGCCCCGGCCCCCCCACGCCCGCCCCTTCCCCGCCGCCCCGTTTAAATTTTCTACCGAAACTTAGGTCTGGTTAAAGACTTTTAAAAACTTTTTTCTCAAAGTCTTCTATGATCTCTGAGCTCTTCCATACTCTCTAAAATCTTTAGTCATAATTAAGATATTTATCTGTTGAGAAGTAAATCCAAAGGAAGGCTCGATATCTATGAGTTTTTTTCTGATATTCCCAAAGGAGATTCTTCAAGTCCAACATGAATTCAGTAAGAGTTACATGTGGTCTCCTTTGAAATTTCATGAATCTGTTTCAATAAACAGAAGATTGTCTCGGCTTTGTCCGGTTTGAGAAATCTTCAATGAGATCAAAAACAGTCCTTCTAGGGTTCTTGCACCTAGAAAAGGCTATTATCCTTAAAAATATATTGGCCGGGCCTCTGATGAAGAATCAGAAGAGATTGTAGTTTAGCATAGTCTATTTTCTGTCGTCCGTTATTAGGGCCTAAACGTGCGTATCTTATCTTGTAACGTAGTTAAAGGTATTCTTTTCAAATTTAATGCTACCCAAAGCTTTGTCTTGGATAATTTCTTCTATCAATTTTAATTCTTTACTAATTTCTGGTACTGGAGGGGTATATCGCAGCGTTTGGATAATATCCTCCATAAGGGGGTCCATATGGATATGGATATTATATCCAGGTTGCATTGTAGGAAGGGGTTGTTGCCAACCTGCGGGAGGTGGCTGCATACTTAAAGGATTATTTTGGGATGGCCCCCACGGATTCTGAGGTTGTCCTCCATATAAAGTATCACTTGCTTGGCTCTGTCCCCAAGCTCCACTAAACTCACTTCTATTGTTAAATATTTCTGTTTGGCCATTCCAGGAAGGGATAAGTTTTTTCTTTCTAAATTTGAAAGGGGTGTGGCCCCTGATGGCTTTAAATGTATTTAAAGGTTAATTGTCCAAAAACAATTTGTCTTTTGGAAGCATCCTTAGGTATTCTGCTGTTTTTCTGTATTTTCTGGTTGATGCAGTCCCAAGCTGTTCTCTATTTGGGTTTAACGACAGTTGTATCAATGTTAGAAGAGGTAGATATACTGGAGGAAGTCCCATATCCTTTGTGTGGGTTCCCTTATCTTGGGTTTTGCTCCTGTATTCTCTTCTGTTTTCTGTCCGTCAGTAGTCTTCACTTCTGTTACATCATGTTCTTCATCTTGATTAACATCTTCTGTATTGTCTTCTTTATTGGTATCATCCATGTCCTCATCCTTGTTCTCTGTTGAATCATTATTTTCTAAGTCTGTATTATTCCCTTCAGCTCCTCCTGAAGCTCCATTAGGGTCAACTGGTCCGGCTATAGCCCTTTGAACCAGGTAAAAAAGAATGAGAAACAATGTTGAAAAATACGAAGACATGTTAAAGGACTATTGGTTCAAACATAGTCATGATTAATTGTTAATTAATTAATCAAATAAAAAAAAAAAACTAATTTTTTAAATTTTTTATAAAATAAAAAAAAAAAAAAAATAAAAAAAATTTTTTAAAATTTTTTAAAAAAAAAAAATTTCTTTTCAAAAAATTCTTTTTTCAAAATTTTCACAATATTCAAACTGTTTTCCAATATTTTTCAAAAATTTTCTATGTTCAAAGAAAATATTTAAAGTTCTATTTAAACTCAAACAAAAAGTTTTTATTAGTATTAACTTTTAATTAAATAATCAAAATTATTTTATTCGATTTTAATTATTAATTACTGTTTAAAGTTAATCACTATTAAATTTAAAAATTAAAATTTAATCACTTTAGATTCTAAGTTCAGAAATAAAAATAATTTTCTTTTAAAATTATTTAAAAATTTCAAAGTTCAAAAAATAAAAATAATTTTCTTTCAAAATTATTTAAAGTTCAAAAATAAAAATAATTTTCTTTCAAAATTATTTAAAGTTCAAAAATAAAAATAATTTTCTTTCAAAATTATTTAAAAAATATCAAAGTTCTATTGATAATTATATTTAATTAATTCTCTGTACTGTAATTAATTAAGAAACAGCTATCCCCTTTTTCTAGTCGGGTGTGTTCTTAAAATGTTAAGGGGACGTTGCGCGTAGGGGTTCCGAACTTTTGTAGTGTAGTAATTCTTCAAAGTTGTTTCTATGCTTTCTATTAATATTTTCTAAGTTGATATCAATCAATTAATATAACGAACAAATTTATTCTGTTTATAATTTGTGTTTTTATAACTTCTGTTGCTGTATGAATATTTAAAATATTTAGGTCAGAAAAATAAATTTTAAAATTTTTTCTGGATCTAAATATAATAATTCTGTTATTTTTTGGTCAAAAATAATACCTTCTAATATTTTTAGGTCAAAAATAAAATAATTTTCTGTATTTTGATCAATTTAGAGCAAATTCTGTGTTCTGTGACCTTTTTGACCTTTTTTCTGACCTGTGACCTTTTTCTGACCTTTTTGACCTTTGGTGACCTTTGGTGACTTGGTGACCTTTGGTGACCTTTGGTGACCTTTGTTGATTTTGTGACCTTTGGTCAAAGTGACCTTGTCTGGGTGGCCTGGGCCTTGTCCAAAAGGTTTTACCTCACTTTGGTAATTATTAATTAACTTTTTGCTAAGTTACGGATTTCTGATAATTTTTAAAAAAAAACTTATTTTTTAATTCACTCAAAAAAAAAGAAAAAAAAAAAAACACTTTTTTATTTTCACTAAAAAAAAACGGGTTAAAAAAAAAACGAAATCGAAATTTTACCACCTGAAAATATTCGCGGGACTACGTCAAATATGATTAGTAAATAATTATAATGAAAAAGTAATTAATAAATTTATTATTAATAAAAGTAAAAACGATATATATATATATATATATATATATATATATTATATATTATATATTATATTATATATATATAATATAATAAATATATATATATATATATATATATATATATATATATATATATATATATATATATATATATATATATATATATTACCATCTGAAAATATTCGCGGGGCTACGACAAATATAATTAGTGCATAATTATAATGAAAAAAGAATTAGTAGATTTAAATTAATAAAAGAAAAAAAACATTATATATATATATTATATTATATATATTATATATATATATATATATATAAAAAAGATGTGTGTGTGTGTTGTGTGTGCATTGAGACGGCGCGAGGAAGGAAAGAAGTGGGGGAAAGAACTGAAGGAAGAAATGAGGGGATTAAATGGGCCAAGATCTCAATCCCTCACTCTGGAGGCGATATCCCTTTCCCCTACGATTCTCCCATTCAACGACAAATTTCCCTTCCCTCCGCTCCGAAGGCGATACCCCTTATTCAGTGCCGATTTTTTCCCTTCCCTCCAACAATACTCCTTACTATTTTTCCATTCATATATTACTGAATGAAAAACGAATTTACGCACACACCTTTTGGTAACAACTCTTCTTATGAAGTCTTATTGTATTCTGTTGACTGTTTTTGATTTCATTAATCTTCTTCTAACTCTAGTTAATTAACTAATGATAATTAAGAAAAACGGTTTTCACTAAAATGATTCTCTAACTCTATACTATCATTTAGTAAAATAAAAAAAAATTAATTAGTCAAATCTTAATTAATTATTTTAAAGCTATTAATTGCACATTTTTTCTATTGTACTCTTAAAAGAACTTCCCTCAGGAACCGTACAAATAGAAAAAAAAATGCAATTACTAAAATTTTGTATTATTTTTCTAGTAATTTTGCCTTTAAAAAAAACAAAAAAAAAAACATACAATAATGAAAAAATGCAGACAATAATGTCACTAATCAAGATTTAATATATTCTTTATATATTAAAATGTCTCTAAAATTTCTTGTTTTATTATTTTCACACTTTATAGTAGCCCTTTTTCTATGGCTATCATGGGGAATTTTATCTGTCACCCATTTTTTAAAAATTTGTTTTGTAATTTTTGGAAAACATTAACATATGTTTTCATTTAAATTTTAACACCTTTTGTGTTGAAATTTGTACAATATGGAACATACTATATATATTAAAGCCCCAAAAGGCGATAATATATTGCATGTCACATGTACACAATTTCCCCCTATCTAAATTTATTGAAACTTTATACATAGATGAAATATAATTGCATATTAAGACCCAAAGGTGATAATAAGCCCATACCACTTGTATATAGTTTCCTAGCTAATTTAAACTTTAGTGTGAAATTTGTTTTTGTGTGAAAATTAATTTCTGTACTTACAGTACTTCTAATGGATTTTTTCCACCTTTTAACTGCTTGGCAAAGGTTTAGATTTGGGAACATCTGTTAGTGACAAAGAAGTCACCCTCAAGGAATTGGTAAAACAGTGGGCACTTGTAGACTCAAAAGATTTCCATAGGTTCGTGCAAGAAGCGAATCTCTCATCCAAGACACAGTAACCACTTTGAATGATGAGAAGATTACACCTTCCAATATCCGACGCAAGCGAAGCCAATTGTGGTCCTCTAATTATTCGAGATTCTTCTCTCTCAATTGGCCACAATGGAGGAGTTTTAATAACGCACCAATTCGTAAAGAGTTTTATTATTGCATCCTAAATTACTTCTGAAAAAACTGGTCCCAAAAAACCTATATAAAAACAATGGAAAACACATTATAAATTAAATGTTCTTTAAAA
>JABUQX010037997.1:27500-32108 GCA_015478945.1 Trachelipus rathkii
CTGCTTGACACTGAGTGGACGCTCGGCTTCTGCCACACTAAGGTGGAGCTTTTAATCGTTGACGGATGAGCAGTTCATTCCTTCTTTGACTAATCTTTCTCTCCTCATAATCCATGGTTCGATCGTGCTGGTTCTCTGGCTTCAGGCTAGAGACAGCGCTTATCGGGGGTGGAAAATTTCTCGTTCTCCTATCGACTCTCGCTAATTTTCATTCAGCTGAAATCGTTGCAGGGATACTCTTCGACGAGCAAAGCGGGCTTTCATGAAACGAAAGTGCGCTAACCTCCTTGTTCTCCTACTGACAAATCTTCTGCCCTGCAAAAACATCTCTAACAACTTCTGTAAATCATCCTTTCCTCCTCATATTCGCTCTGATGTCTGTTGCTAATTCTCCAACTGAAAGGCCAATCTCTTCGGCCTCCATTTTCTCTAACTCAACCCTGGACGAATCTGGCATTCCTCTTCTCCTCCACCTTCTTCTCTCAGGTGTCCTATGTCTTTACTTGATTACATTTGATCGGGTGTATGGGCTCCTGATTTATGAACGTTAGGAAGGCGGGGGGCCGGATTGCATTCCTCCCCGAGTTTTGAGTTAGTGTGCTTCCGAGCTGGCCCCTCCCATCGTTCAACTATATTCTCCATGTCTCAATACTAACACTTTCCTCAGTGTTGGAAGCACGGCACATGTCCAACGTATTCGAATAAAAAAGAAGCCGCTCTATCCTCTAAACTATCGCCCTATAGTCTCAACCTGTATTCGATCTAAGATCATTTGACACCCTTGCTTAACTCTCACTTCTTAGACCATTCTGGAATCTCATTCTCTTCTTTCCGATCGCCAGTACGCTTCGGCTTCTGGAGGTCTATGGTGATTATACTTTCTATTTAACCATTTGTGTTTTTCCGCTCTTAGAATACGGGGAGACTTTGCTTGGGGCGCTTGACATATCAAAGCCATTTGACGGGTAGCACGGCCGTCACTCTCTCCAAGTTCCCTCCTATTGGTTTCCTCCTTCTCTTTCTTACTTATGGCTTTTTTTCAAGTCGCTCAATATCGGCTGTGGTGGTGGAGCGATTTCTTCTTTTTCTGTCAATATCGTGTTCCTCAGGGTTCTGTCTTATCTCTACTTTATTCCTACTTTTCATTAATGATCTTCTCACCTGCACATCAAACTCTATCCACTCATATGCCGAGACTCGGACCCTTATTCTTTTCAACTCCATTCAATTCTCCTCCTCTTTTACTTTCTAGAATGCCTCGTTGCGTCTTAATCTTTCCGATTCTATTTCTCGCTGTTCTGGATAGAATTTCCGATTGGGGGTCGTCTCATCCTTGTGAAATTCAATTCTTAAAAACTCAACTTCAACAAATCTCCCTCTCTAAAACACCTTCTAACTTTTCCTATTCTCTTTCGGACGCGTTCTTCGTCTCTCCTCGTTGAACAATAAACAACCTTGCGCTTAACGATAAACAAAAAATGTCCTGTGGAAACCTCACGTCACAACGGTTGCTAGCGGTGCTCAAAGAAACGGGCAGTTCTGTTTAGACTGCGAGATTTTTTCCTCTTCTCAGTTACTCAGCTATACAAGGGTCTCATCCGCCCTTGTTTGGAGTACTGTTCTCATATCTGGGGCGGGATCTTGTTTCACCCGGCTTTTAGACAGGTCGAGTCAAAAGCCAAAAGGCTTATAAACTGTTCTGTACTTCAGTTCACTGACCCCTCTATCTTGCGGCGCGATGGTTGGTACTTCTACTTTTTTCTATAGGTTACCGTTAGCGGCAAGGTGTTCCAGGAACTTGCCACTCGGTACCACCACCTTTATGGCGCCCTCGTAGCACAAGGGGTGCTGTGTCTGCGCACTAGTGTTTCTGTATAGTATTGTAACTCCAGGCTGTTCGCTGCGTGCTTCCTTCTTCCTTGCCACCTGTTCTGTGGAATCTTCTTCCATCTTCTGTGTTTCTTGCTGAATTTAATCTTCCTCACTTTAAAGCCTGCAGTCTGTGTCATTCTGCGTAATTTGCGCTTAGAGTATGAAATTTTTAAGCGTGCAAGCACCCCGCCCTGAATAGCTTGCCCTGAGTGGTGGTGACAACTGTGAAATATATATATATATTATAAGTATCATATATATATATATATATATATATATACTTATATTAATAATATTATATATATATATAATATATATATACATATATTATAATATATATATATATATAATATATATATATATATATATAATATATATATAAAATATATATATATATATATATATATATTATATATATTATATATATATATAAATATATATATATTTATATATATATATTATATATACTATATATTATATATATATATATATTATATTATATATATATATATATATATATATATATACTATATTATATATCATATATATATATATAGGTCAGCGTTTAGTATAACCGTCATATGTATCTTAAAAACTATTAATGCATACAGTAAAACGGAATACCATTGGCTGGAATGCTGGTCCAATTCTAGTGCCCTGAAAATGAAAAAAAAAAAAAAAAAAAAAAAAATATATATATATATTATATCTCAAAAACTACAATAGCAACAGCGAAAAGGATACATTTTTGGAATCCTTGTAAATTTTACATAGGAAACTGTAAAAAAAAAATAAAAAAATAAAAAAATTATTGTTAATAATTATATAATCATGATTAAAAGGCCTATTTAGATGGTAAAAGGCCTATTTAGAGGACCTATTTATTGTTTCTCGTTAAAATAAATAGATTTTCTATTAAATTTTGCTTTTTTTTTTTTTACTAAGAATACCAGCGGTATACCCCCCGACCCAGTTGCAGGCAGTTCGGGGTTCTCTCGGGACCTTCCGGGAACTACGCGGTAGGGCATTATTTCCCCCTCCGTGGAGGTCTCCGGAACCCCGCTCTTTGGTATTTGGGGTCGCGGGGTTTCCTCCGCCCCTCCCCTACGGCGTATTGAAAAACATCCCCCCCTATGTTTTCCCCGTCGGCTCGAGCCCCCTAGTGTGCCGCTATAAAGCATTTTCCTATGTGAACATTTTACCAGGATTCCAACAAATGTATTCCTTTTTTCTGTAGCTATTGTAGTTTTGAGAGCTTGCTGCTGTTTTTTTATTTGTTTTTTTTTTTTCCGTACTAGAAATTGGCCAGCATTCCACCAATGCTATCGTTTTTACTGTAGCATTCAATAGTTTTAAGATACACTATGGACGGTTATACAAAACGCTGCACATATATCATATATATATATATATATATATAATATATATATATAGTATATATACTATATAATATATATATATATATATATATTTATATATATATATATATATATTATATATATATAATATATATATATATATATATGATATATATATATATATATATAAATATATATATATATAATATATATATATATATATATTATCTTATAGTACAGTGTTGTCAAAGTTTTGGTACTAACAATAAATTTAAGTGGGAACGAATAGGATCAAAAAATTTTAAATATTAAAAAGATAAAATAAAAAAAAGATATAATAGAAAAGTACTTTTTAAGGATCGTAGTGTTGGCAGTTACGAACCGAAAGTAAAGACTTGGAAAAAAGAATTATTATAGTTATAAAATACCCCTAAAAGAAAAGGAACCGAAAGTAAAGACTTGGAAAATAGAATTATCTTAGTTATAAAATACCCCTAAAAGAAAAGGAAAAAATTATTTAAAAAAGGCTAACTACTTACGATTTTATTATAAGTATTATCTTAGTATGTTGGTTCTATCTTCTTAGAAGTCTTGAAACTGCCTTGTATGTTGGTTCTATCTTCTTAGAAGTTAAGAAAGGGTCTAGCATGTTAGTTCCTTCTTCTTAAAAGTGAAGAATGGATCTAGTATGCTGATTCTATCTTCTTAGAACTTAAGAAAGCGTCTAGATGTTGATTCATAGGAGTTAAAAAAAGATCTAGTGTGTCGTTTCTACATTCTTAGAGGTGAAGAAAGGGTCTTGAATATTGGTTCCATCTTCTTAGAAGTTAAGAAAGGATGTAGTGTGTTAGTTCTATCTTCTTAGAAGTGAGAAAAAAGTCTAGAAAATTGGTTCTATCTTCTTAGAATTTAAGAAAAGGTCTAGCATGTTGTTTCTATCTTCTTAAAAGTTAAGAAAGGGTCTAGAATGTTGGTTCTATCTTCTTAAAAGTTAAGAAAGGGTCTAGCATGTTGATTCTATCTTCTAAAAAGTTAAGAAAGGGTCTAGCATGTCGGTTCTACTTTCTTAGAATTAAGTTAAAAAAGGCTCTAGTATGGTGGTTCTCTCTTCTTAGAAGTTAAGAATGGGTCAGTATGTTGGTTCTATCTTCTTAGAAACTCAAAAACGATCTAATATGTTGGTTCTATCGTCTTATAAGTTAAGAAAGGGTCTAATATGTTGGTTCTATCTTCTTAGAAGTTAAGAAAGGGTCTAGAATGTCGGTTGCTCATTCTTAGAAGTTAAGAAAAGGTCTAGTATGGTGGTTCTATCTTCTTAGAAGTGAAGAAGGCAAGTATGTTGTTCTATCTTCTTAGAAGCTCAATAAATCTTCCCTCC
>JABUQX010037998.1:5000-7500 GCA_015478945.1 Trachelipus rathkii
CTCCTACTCTCTCCTCTCACTCTCTTCCAATTCCTCTCTCTCTCTCTCTCTCTCTCTTCTCGTCCTCTCTCTCTCTCTCTCTCTCATTTATCTGTGTCTGTTGCTCACGCTAGCTTTCCTAACTCTCTAATTTGCGAATCTCTCCTCTGTGTTTTCTGTCTCTTTCTGTGTGCCTCTTCTCTAGTATATAATCTTTCTGTTTATTATATCTGCCTCCTCTCTCTCTCTCTCCTCTCTCTTCTCTCCTCTTCCCTCCTTTTCTCTCTCTCTCTTCTTCTCTCTCTCTCTCTTCTCTCTCGTCTTACGAATTCCTAGGGCACTCAAATCAAAAAATTTTCATATCAATTGAATAGTGTCAATAACGTCAATAGTTTATTTTTTTCCTTAGGCGATATAATAATAATAATAATAATAATAATAATAATAATAATAATAATAATAATAATAATAATAATAATAATAATAATAATATAATAATAATAATAATTAATAATAATAATAATCAGCACGGGTAAAAGCGGATATTTTTATTAGAAATTTGTAAGAGCAAAAATTAAAGTTGGATGTCACCCCATCGAAAAGGAATTCAGACTCAGTGCGGCGTTAACAAATCTTAATTGGAACTTCTCGCTATTCTTTCTCTCTCTCTTCTCTCTCTCTCTCTCTCCTCTCTCTCTCTCTCTCTCTCTCTCTCTCTCTCTCTTTCTCTCTTTCTCTCACTCTCTGTCTAATTCTCTTACTCTCTTTAACTTGCTCGCTAGCTTTCTAACTCTCTCTCTTTCTGAATCTCTCAGTTTCTGTCTTTTTCTATGTACCTCTCTCTATTATCTCTCTTTCTGTTTATATAACTGCCTCTCTCTCTCTCTTTATTACCCTTCCCTTTTCTCTCTCTCTCTTCTCTCTCTTCTCTCTCCTCTTCCTCCTCTCTCTCTCTCTCTCTCCTCCCTCTCCTCTCTCTCTCTCTCTCTCCTCTCTCTCTCTCTCGTCTTAACGCCGACATTCCTAGGGCACTCAATTCAAAAGTTTTCATATCAAATTGAATATGTGTCAATAACGTCACTAGTTTATTTTTTTTCTTAGGCTATATAAGGGATATTAGAATATCCTCGTTCTATATACTTTGTGAGGTACCAGTGCAATTTGATGAATTACTTTCATTATATATATATATATATTATATATATATATATATATATATATATAATATATATATATATATATATTATAATAATATATATATATAATATATATATTATATATATATATATTAATAATATATACATTATATATTATATATATTTGGGCATCAGAAGCGATAAGATTACCCACTATTGGGTATATACGGAGTGTTAGGGCACATTTCAAAGCTCGTTCCCTCTGGCGCCCATCTTCATATTATTCTTACACTTTATTATGCTTTCCTTTATAGCACATCATAAAATCCTATTACAGACAACATTTTCTTTTTTAAAAAAAAATTTTTTAAATTTAATTTATCTGAAATGACAACCACATTAATTATATCTATTTCTATTGCGTCTTTTACCCGAAGTTAACACACACACACACACACACACACACACACACACACACACACACACACACACACACACACACACACACACACGCGCGCGCGCGCGCGCGCGCATACACACACATTTACTCTCTAATAATTGTTTTCGAAATCTTGGAATATTAAAAGAAAATTCGATACTCTGGTTTATCCTCCGTAATGAGGTTTCTTGCTGTAACCGATGGGGTGACTTTCGAAAATACCCTCTAACCCATAATTACTTGGGAGATAAATGCCCCCCCCCATGGAGGGGGTCTGCGACGTCCCGGAAGAGCGTGGATATTCTTATGCACTTTCTTCTTTTTAATTAATTTCTGCAACGTTAGGATTCTTTTCTTTAATTTATGCTTTCGTTGAGCATCACCCCTCCTCTATTTCAAACCTTATCTCTTATTCTTAATTAAAACTGAGGTGTCTGAGGGTTCTGAGAGCAAGCTCTTTTCTGATCATTCTCACTCTGAGAGCAAAGAGTAATCCGATGAGAGCAAGCTCTACTCTGTTCATTCTCACTCTGAGAGCAACGAGTAATCCGATAAGAGCAAGCTCTACTCTGTTCATTCTTACTCTGAGAGCAAAGAGTAATCCGATGAGAGCAAGCTCTACTCTGTTCATTCTCACTCTGAGAGCAAAGAGTAATCCGATGAGAGCAAGCTCTACTCTGTTCATTCTTACTCTGAGAGCAAAGAGTAATCCGATAAGAGCAAGCTCTATTCTGCTCATTCTTACTCTGAGAGCAAAGAGTAATCCGATGAGAGCAAGCTCTACTCTGTTCATTCTCACTCTGAGAGCAAAGAGTAATCCGATGAGAGCAAGCTCTACTCTGTTCATTCTCACTCTGAGAGCAAAGAGTAATCCGATGAGAGCAAGCTCTACTCTGTTCATTCTCACTCTGAGAGCAAAGAGTAATCCGATGAGAGCAAGCTCTAC
>JABUQX010037998.1:22500-27500 GCA_015478945.1 Trachelipus rathkii
GTAGTTTTTGAGATATGGATTGAGATATTTGTGGTTTTAAACTGGATTTCACCATATATATATATATATATATATATATATATATATATATATATATATATATATATATATATATATATATATATATATATATATATACTATATATATATATATATATATATATATATATATATATATATATATATATATATATATATATATATATATATATAAATATACTATGCTACTATATATATAATATATATATATATACTATATATAGATATATATATATATATATACTATATTTTATATATATATATATATATATATATATATATATATATATATATATATATATATATATATATGGTATAATTGATATATATATTTATTAATTTCCTTATATATATATATAAAAAGTAGTATTCTTACGTTTTGACCTCCTACAGCTTTTTCTCAAAAAGTATAAGAGATATAGGTCTGAAACTTGGAATATAATGTATGTATGGGATAAGGACGAATCCGTGTAAATTTCAAGTCTGTAGGATGTATATAGGGGGTACCTCCCCCTGAGAGGGACGCCGATATTGCGCTTACGCCCTTGTGGCGTGATCTGCGTGGGTGAGTTTAGGCCTAACGAGCGTTCGGGCGACCGACCACCTGGAGGTCAAACAGACCGAAGGTCTGTTTGACCGACAGACACAGACTGAGCGCGCGTGCGCATACGCCCACATATTGTGTATTAATATTACATCGAAGATTCGATTTCCGAAGGAAATCGAATCTGAGTACAGGGATCGTTTTTTACGCACTCCGACTTCGGATTCCGCCGAGGTTTCTTCTTCGCATCCGGTTCTGAGTCCGATATATATCTACATGGGTTAGAGTTAACGTATCGCTTTCAAACTTGGTATATGTTCTATGAAGGTGATAAACTGATCCCACGCGAGTTTTGGTGACCGTAGGTCACCCCTAAGGGGGTGCTAGCGCCAAGGTCAAATTCGTCCTGAAAACCCTGTTAGGCTTAACGAATCGGAGTGAAATTTGGATGTGAGTTATATGATGACGCAATCTCGTCGGAGACGAGATTACGTTTCTCTGCATCCTCCCCTGGAAGGGGGGATGCTGCCCAAAAAAAAAAATTAAAATGATCGTAGAAGACTGAAACTCGGAGAAAGGTTGAAGGAGACGGAGTCGGAGTCGGATTCGGAGACGGAGTCGGAGTTGGATTCGGTTTCGGATGTCCAGGGACCCCAGAGGGGTCCCTTCCTGAAAAAAGAAGAAGAAATGCATGGAATGCAAAACAGAGGAAGAAGAAAGGAAGAAGAAGAAAGGAGGAAGGAAGAGGAGAAGGAGGAGGAAGAAGAATGAGGAGTCTGAGGAGTAGGCACAGACACCGGTGCTGGAGCCACTGCGGTGCCAAGTTAATAAACATTTGTGTAATGATACAATATTGGTGTCTTTATATAGGTTATTGGATCTGTAGATTTCGAAAATAATGGTTTCAGAACCATCAAGAAAAAAAAATAAATAAATAAATAAATAAATAAATAAAATTTCTTACACTTTTTATGTTTATAACTTACAAATTTACGTTTTTACATACCCTAAAGCAGTAAATCACTAAATCAAGCCACCATCCAGCCCCCCCCTCCTATCACCCTCCTGACCATCTGTGATCTATTGATCTATTGATTAAGGTCACATTTTGAGTATCATTTTTTGGATAAACATAACATAAAATCAAGTTCTTTATACAAAGATCAGACAATATATGCTGACGTAACAAAGTTTTCACATTAATAAAGCTTACTTAGCATCATCTGAACTAAGAAAATAATGTACAACGACAAACTTAACTCATCTTAAACAGGAATAAACGGTCAACATTAACAAAGTTTCACACCTAACAGCAGTAAAGTAACTAACATAGCATCCAAAAACGTAACTTATTCACACTTGGTCAAGCATATCTCTAACATAACAATGTTAATTTACACTGACATGGTAATATTTAACTAAAATTTACTATAACCTTGTGTAATTATCATATAGACCGGTGAAAGTATGCTAACGTAACAAAGTTTTCCTATTAATAAAGCTAACATGATGTAACATGAACTAAGAATATAATATACAACGACAAACCTGACACATCTTAGGTAAGAATAAACAGCTAACATTAACAAAGATCCACACTTAACACCAGTAAAGTAACTAACAAGACTCACAAAAAACACATTCCATTCATGCTTTATCAAACATATCTCCAACATGACAATGTTAATTTTACATTAACATAGTAATAATTAACAAAAAATTTAGCATAACCTTACCTAACCAGCATAATACCTAATGGGTAAAGACAAACAGAGTAAAGTTTTACTCTCTGTAAAGCTAAACTATGAACATTACATACTTAACACACACACACACACACACACACACACACACACACACACACACACACACACACACAACAACCAGACGAATAAACAGCCATCATCATCAATGTAGTCAATAAATCGAACATACGAGGGAAGTAAAACAAGTTTTCGTATTTTTATAACATATAATTTTCATTGAAAAAGCGTTATATAAATACATAAAAACATATAAATACATAAAAATATAAGTTTATTTTAAATATATTAATTCATCTGATCAGCGAACATAGGATTCAAGTTGGGTACGTTCTATATATCTCTCTAAAGATTCAATACCCTTTGAAAGAATGTAAGTATAAATGTCTTCAGCAACACTAAACCATTTTTCGGCATATGTCGATTCAACAGCACTCATTCTCTCATACAAGAGAGAAGTAAACTCATCCAAGCTGATAGTTATTAAATTATTTCTTGATGCTTATGGGAAACCACATGTTTCGGTGTAAATATCGTAGATTACACCGTGAGCTATATGTATTAAGTCATCGAGTATGTCAACATCGTTAAGATGCGATGTTAATTCATTTTTTATTTTAAGCAATGCTGTAATATTTTCAGACGTTCGAACGCTGAAACCTATACATGTACGGTAGAAGGTCACACAATCGATGGGTTTCCAGTAGTTGCGTACATCAAGGGTTTTAATATTGTCACACGACGAGAACACAACGTCTATTCTATTAGAACCACTTATGTTGTCTTCCCAGTTAGATATTTCACTAAGCGTTGATCTTTCGGATAAGAAACACTTATCCTCTACCCATACAGCAACGATGTCGATAATCTTGATGAATCCATCAGCGCAAACGAATAAAGGTCTATTATTTGACCCTTTGGCAGAAATACAAGCAACGTAACGACCGCCATTTGGTTTACGATTAAATATAAATGACACATCATTGGGAATAACGAAGCTCCTTGTGAAGATATCAACAACAGACGTGGAGATGCGGGGAGATGACATCGTTCCAGTACAGCGAAAAAATGTCCTACTGAAGGAAATCGTATGCGTAAACACCCCTTATAGGTAATGAGATTCTTTCTTTCAACCAATCAGAAGAAAGTAAACAAGAATATAACGCACGAACGAACCATATCAGTTCAAAAGGGTATATATTCTCGCTAGACAACAACAACAACAACAACAACAACAACAACAACAACAACAACAACAACAACAACAACAACAACAACAACAACAACAACAACAACAACAACAACAACAACAACAATAACAGCAACGTAACAACAACAACAACAATAACATGGTACAAAAATAAGTAATTATCATACTGAGCAACGAATATATGCTAACGTAACATTGTTGTTTCACGTTAATAAAACTAACTGTAGCTTTACCAGAACTAAAATATGCTATTTTAATAACAAAATCTAACACACCTTACACACGAATAAACAACTAACATTAACAAGTTCCCGCGCAACAGCAGTAAGTACCCACAACCCAGCGTACAAGACCAATAACCTATTCACACTTTTCAAGCATATCTCTAACATATCATTGTTAATTTTACATTAACACTATTGATTACGTAGCATCTCGGGTATCATTTCGGATAAACATAGCACAAAAAATGAGTTCTTTATATATAACCAGCGAATATAGGTTAACATTACAATGTTTCCCGCAATAAAGCTAACATAGCATCATATGAACTAAGGAAAATATTGTACAACGACAAACTTAACACAACTTACGCACTAATAAACAGTAGCATTAACAAAGTTCCACACTTAACACCTGTAAAGTAACTAGCATTGCATAAAACGTAACTATTCATACTTTTAATAAGTTCTATATACTATTTACGAATATGCTTACGGAACAAGTTTTAGCTTCAATAAAGCTAACATGTCATAACCTGAACTAAGAATATAATGTACAATTGCAAACCTAACATACCTCACGCATGAATAATCAGCTAACATCTTGAAAATTCCCTACTTATCAAAGGTAAAGAAGTAGCTAACAGGGTCGCCACAATACTCATATATTCCCACTTTTCGAGCATATTAGCAGCAGATAAAGCCGTATTATCTAACAAAATCACTCTCAACAAAGTGACCAATCTATCAAAAGATGCCACCATCTTGAACTATGAATTGACACTATCTTCAACAAAGTGTCAATCGTTTTGGAATATAACATCATTTGACCTATGAATAAACATAGACATTAGCAAAAGTCTAGAACCAAACCTAACATTACTCAACAAAAAACTTAACCTAAACCGTTTCTAACACACATCATCGGCCAGTTAACACAGTAATATCTTACAAAAACTCATCATTTCTCCAACCAAATCAGTGCTAACATACCTAGCGTATGAATAATCCGCTAACATCCTTAAAATTTCTTACTTTTTCAAAAAAAAAAAGTAAAAAAGGGGTCATACAATACTCGAAATGTTCCCACTTTTCCAGCATTTCAACAGGTAAAGACGTATTATCTAACAAATTCCCTTAAAAAAGTGGCCAATCTATCAAAGATACATGCATCTTGAACTATGAATTGGATACTATCTTCATCAAAGTGTCACTCGTCTCGA
>JABUQX010037999.1:0-7500 GCA_015478945.1 Trachelipus rathkii
AGAATTGGTCCTTCACTTTATGTCGCATAGTTCGAGGTATTTAGCAATGCTGGCTCTCGCGAAAAATTGATGTTGTCTCAAGCAACCTTCCTAATATTTGAATTTCGATATACTAAGCCAAAATTATAATAATCCATTGTAAATCTCTTTCATTAAGGGCAAAGGTTGGGGAAAGAGGTTGGTGGGTTGCATTTGATTGGGTTTCAGTCCCGTACCCTGGTAACACAATTATATTTAATAGATTGTGGCTAAAACTCGAAATATATATATATATATATATATATATATATATATATAATATATATATCATATATATATATATATAATATATTATATTATATTATATTATATATATATATATATATATATATATATATATATATATATAATATATATATATATATATATATATATATATATATGATAGTTGACGCTTGTTCTGTGTAGACGTGTGAGATGGTGCTTCCGAGTGTTTTAATTTTGCCAATTCAGTTTTTTAATGTTTTTGAGTTTTTCTTTTAATCAAGCCTAATTTTAATTAAATGTCTTTGGTTTTGTAGTGTTTTTTTTTGCTTTTTTTTTTTTTTTTTTTTTTTTTTATTAGTAACATCAAATATCTATTTATATATTCAATTTTATGTAATTAATTTCTGTGTATCTTTCTTATTTTTATTATTTTAAGCTAAGTTTTAGATTATCGTATTTATTTATTTATTTATTCTTTTTTTCCTTTAAATATTTGTTTCATAGTTTAACATTTGTTATTGGATATGGTTTTTACTTGTTTATTAAATAATATTTTATATAATAAAGCATTTTAAGGTTTTAATGTGTATTAGTTTTAAGGTTTTAATGTGTATTAGTTTATTATATTGTATGACTTTCGATTGTATGGTGTACAAGAGTTTGAGTGTGTTTGTTTGTTTGTGCGACTGGCTGATTAAATGACTGGTGGAAGTGGATGTAGGGGTGGGCGCAGGCGGGGGTTTTCAGTTGACTTCGCCAACGTGCGTGGCCTTCGTGCTAACCATGAATCTGTGGAATATCACCTCTCTAACTCTCAACCTAACATTTTATTACTGTCTGAGACCCAGCTGGCCAGGGATTCATTTTCAAATAAACTTAATATCTCTAACTATAACTTTTTCTATAATTTCAGACTAAATGGTGGAGTCTGTGCCTATATAAACATAAACACTCCTGTAACACGTCTCGAGAATCTTAAATCTCCTAACTTCGATGTTCTGTGGCTAAAAATCTTTCTCCCTACTACTATCATTATCTTGTGTTTCTGCTACTGCTCCCCTAATGGAACAGATTTTCACGTTCTTTTTGACTATCTTACTACTTCTCATGAGTCTTTTACTTCTTCCCATCCAAATGCTGAGGTCCTCTATTTAGGGGATTTCAACGTACACCACACTGGGTGGTTGGGCTCCTCTCACACTGATGTAGGAGGGGAGGAGGCCAAAACATTCAGTATTCTCAACGATCTGGAAAAGTTAATTAAGGAACCTACACATATCCCAGATGGATTGACCAATTCTTGAACACACTTGACTTATGCTTCATCATACTCCTTTTCGTTATAAATACACAATTTTCCCTCCTACTGGCAGGTTTGGCATCAATCTTGTAGCTCTTATTATAATACTTTTTCCCCAGCTGCTCCTACCATCCCCTTAAAGCCTTATTTCTGGCACTTTATCGGCTAATTTGGGGGGGCTATTGAGTAGTTTTTTTGGCAAAACTATTCTTATGAATGAATCCTGCTTTGACACTGGGGATGCTTCGGTCTCCGCTGAAAAGGTGAGGGGCGTAATGACTGGTGGGATGAGCAAGGTTTCTAATTCCATCTTCAACGAAATCTTTCTCTCCCCAAAAATCCAAGGTTCGATGGAACTTGTTCTCGCGCCATTCAGGAGAGACATTGCGTATCGGACATGGAAAAACTCTCGCTCTCCTATCACTCTTACTAATTTTCATCTATGTTCGAAATCGTTCCAGGATATTATTCGTCAGGCTTAAGTCGCACTTTCACTAAAAAGAGTGGCGAACAACCTGCTTGGGTTTCTCCTACTGAAAAAATTTCTGGCCCCTTGACAAAAACATCTCTAACAACTTTTGTAAATCTGCCATTTCCTCCCTTTATTCGCTCTGATGGTTCTGTTTGGCTAACTCTCCTTCTGAAAAGGCCAATCTCTTCGGCCTCCTTTTTTCTTCTAACTCACCCCTGGACGATTCTGGCATCCCTCCTGCTACTCCTTCTCCTCTCAGGTTCTCGCCATGTCGGATTTTACCTGTTAATTAGCACATGATCGTGTGCATGGGATCCTAATTAAATGAACCGTCAGAGGCTAGTGGCCCGGAAAATGGATATTTTCTTTTTTTTTTTTTTTTTTTTTTTTTTTTTTTTTTTTTTTTTTTTTTTTTTTTTTTTTTTTTTTTTTTTTTTTTTTTTTTTTTCTTTTTTGTTATTTTTTCCCCGTGTTTTGAGGGAGTGTGCTTTCCGAGCTGAACGCTGTCCCCGTTTCAACTCTAACTTCTCTATGTCTTATCTAATAATTTTTCCTCATATGCTGGAAGCGCGCATATGTCCAACCGATCCCCGAAAAAAGGTAGCCGCTCTGATCCTTCTAACTATGGCCCTAGCCCTACAGCTCTCACCTGTATTCTATTTAAAATCTTTGGAAACTCTTCTTAACTCTCATTTCCTGGATCATCTGGATCTCCATCGCTTGTTTCAGATGCACGCGTATGGCTTTCGACGCTCGAGGTCAACTTGTGACATACTTTCCTATCTAAACTTGATTTATGGTTTCCTGCCCTTAGGGATCACTGCGGAGTGCCTTGCTTGTGGCAACTTGACATATCCAAGGCCTTTGACCGGGTTTGGCACGCGGTCACTGCTCTCTAAGCTCTCCTCCTTTGGGGTTTCCTCCTTCTCTTTGCTTAACTCTTTTCTAGTTTTCTCTCTGATCGCTCCATATCAGCTCTTGTTGATGGAGCGTCCTCTTCCTCCTTTCCTGTTAACTGTGGTGGTTCCACAAGGTTCTGTTCTATCTCAATTTATTTCTACTTTTCATCAAACGATCTCCTCAGCTGTACTTCCAAATCTGTTCACTCTTATGCAGATGACTCAACTCTCCATTCTTTCACACTCCATTTCAAATCTGATCCCTCTTTTGCTTCTAGAATTGCCTCTCGTCTTCATAGCTTTTCCGATTCTATTCTTGCGATCTGGAAGGGATTTCCCGGTGGGGTCACCGCAATCTTGTAAAATTCAACTCTTTCAAAAACTCAACTTCTCTACATCTCCCTCTCAAAAACACCTCCGACCTTTCCTATTTCTTTCGACGGCTCTAACGTCTCTCCTGTGAATAACATAAACATTCTTTGTCTTAACATAAACAACAAATTATCTTGGAAAAACCTCATATTTCAATGGTTGCTAAGGTGGCCTCAAAGAAGCTGGGAGTTCTGTTCAGGTTGCGTGAATTTTTTCCTCTAAACAATTACTACAGTTTATAAGGGCCTTATTGCGCCTTGTATGGAATACTGTTTCCTCACATTTGGGGGGGCTTCCGACTCCAACCTTCTATTGGATAGGTTGAGTCTAAAGCCTAAGAGACTAATAAACTGTCCCCAACTTTCAAACTCTCTTGACCCTCTATCTCTGCGACGTGACGTTGGCGCACTATCTCTTTTCTATAGGTACTACGGCAGCAGATGCTCGGGGGAGTTGACCTCTCGCATTCCTCCACCCTTGCGTCGCCCTCGTAGCACAAGGGGTGCCTTGCTCTCGCACGAATTCTGCGTGAGTATTGCGAGCCCCAGACTTGTTCGGTTGTGGTGCCTCTTTCTTTCCAGCTACTTCTGTTCTGTGGAACTCCTTTGCCTTCTTCTGTTTTTCAAACTGTATTTAATCTTCCTCTCTTTAAAGCCTACGTCTGCGCTCAACCCTGAGAACTTTGCGTTAGACTGGGGATTGGGTGGGTTTTTTTTAATGTTTTATTTTCCGCCCCCTCCTTGAGAAGGGCCCAGCCCGTGAGTGTGGCGATTACTGTAAATATATAATATATATATATATATAATATACAGTATATATATATATGTATTACATTTATAGTAAATATATATATATATATATATAACATCCAACATTCCACAATCCGCATCCGCATCCGCATCCGCATCCGCATCCGCGGATATTAAAAATTCAAACATCCGCATCCGCGGATGCGAAAAAATGACATCTGCTGCATCAACTAATATATATATATATAAATATATATTATATATATATATATATATATATATATATATATATATATATATATATATATATATATATATATATGTGATGTGCATCGAGGGGTATGTGTATATATATATATATAAATATACATATATGTATTATATATATAATATTATATATATATATATATATATATATATTGAAGTATAAATATTTTATAAATATAGTTATTATATATATATATATCTATATATATATATATATATATATATATATATATATCAGGGATGGGGAGTCGGAATCGGGAGTCGGAGTCTGGAGTCAGGAGTCGAGCGTTTTCAAAGGGTAAGGAGTCGGAGTCGGAGTCGGAGTCGGAGTCGGAGTCGGGAGTCGATTTTCCAAAAAGTCGGGAGTCGGAGTCGGGAGTCGATTAAAAAAAAACGACTCCTTTCGACTCCCAAAACAATTTTGTATAAATTTTTCACACAAAAATTTGGAAAAACTTAATTGAATTTTTATTATAAAAGACGTACATTTTTTTATTTTGACATTTGTTTGTAGCCAATTTAAATTGTTTATTTTTAATTTTTCCTTATATTAAAAGAAAAGAAAAACTTTTTCCAGCAATATTTTAACATTTTCTATATTATTTTTTCTTCCTGAGTCCGAATACGCTAATATTTTTCTTGAGAAACCAGTAGTTCATTCCCTACCGCCCAAATAAACATTTGGCTTAAATGATGCAGAGATATTGACCTTTATATATATATATATATATATATATATATATATATATATATATATATATATATATATATATATATATATATATATTATATTTAAATTTCTTTGTGACAGAAAGAGAAACCCATCGCAATTTTTATAATATATATATATATATAGTAAAAAATTATATATATTTAAAAAATATAATATATATATATATATATATATATATATATATATATATATATATATATATATATATATATATATATATATATATTGATTTTTATATATATATATATATATATATATATATCAGGGGCGACTCGTGTATAGGAGCGATGGAACGACCGCTCCTTCTTCATTAAGCGTAAATTCTGAATTATAACAATTAAAACACCATGTTTTCAATTTATGATAAATAAAAATAATCGTGTGTTTAAATTTTATTTTAATTGTCGACTTATTTTAATTTAATGTGCCCTAGTGTTGTGTTAGTGTTCATATTGCTTTTTAATGTTTTTACGTATCAATCGTTTTTATATAATTAACAAATGAGAATTTGCTCCTAAAATTTCGCCATCTTGAAACTTTAAGCTAAGTTTGGTTTTAATTTTTTAGTTTTTCTTTTTTAAGAGATATCTATAGGAATAGGAATTTTTTGGATTATTTGCCCTTTTTATCAATATAAGGTTTTAAATTTAAATTTTATGGTTTTAATGCAGGCTTTCATCACGTTGGGGTACTTTTAAATTTAGCTTTTGTTTTAATCATTTGTTTAAGTTATTTTGTTTGTCTGCGTGTGTGTAGGTGTGTGTGTGTAGATTTAATGTTTTAGTTTAGTGTGTAGATTTTGTGTGTTTGTATGTGTGTGTAGATTTTAATATGTTTTAGTTTAGTGTGTAGATTCTGTGTGTTTTAACTCTAGATTTTTCAAATTTTTCTGTAAATACGTTTTAGCGTTTTAATAATTTTTTATTTTAAATTTAAGGCTTAGGCGGTTCAAAACAATTTTATCCTAACCTCACATTTTTTTTTCTCTTTGTCTGTTTGTTTTTGTCTGTTTTTGTTTGGCTGTGGCTGTGGCTGTGTGTGTGTGTGTGTGTGTGTGTGTGTGTGTGTGTGTGTGTGTGTGTGTGTGTGTGTGTGTGTGTGTGTGTGTGCGTGTGTGTGTGTGTGTGTGTGTGTAGAATGGCAGGTTTGCTCAGGCGCGGACTTTCTATCGACTTTATCAACATCCGCGGCTTAAAATCTAACTTTGCCTCTGTGGAATATCACCTCTCTAACTCTAACCCTAACCTTTTGCTCTTGTCTGAAACTCAGATGGCTAAGAATTCATCCTCTAACTCGTTTAATGTATCCAACTATAACTTATTTCATAATTTCCGTCTGAAGGGTGGAGTATGTGCCTATAACATAAACATAAACACTCCTGTAACACGTCTCGAGAATCTCGAATCTCCTAACTTCGATGTTCTATGGCTTAAAATCTTTCTTCCTTCTACTACAATAATCTTGTGCTTCTGCTACTGTTCTCCTAACAGAACAGATTTTCACGCCTTTTTTGAATATCTTACTACTTCTCACGAGACTGTTATATCTTCCCATCCAAATACTGAGGTCCTCTATTTAGGGGATTTCAATGTACACAACACTGAATGGTTGGGGTCCTCTCATACTGATTTAGGTGGGGAGGAGGCCGAATCATTCAGCATTCTCAACGATCTGGAGCAACTAATTAAAGAACCCACACACATTCCGGATCGTCCAAACCAATTCTTGAAGACAACTTGACGGTATGTTTTCAACCACTAGTCCTTCTCACTATAAGTAAGTCACTTTCGCTCCTGTTGGTAAACGTGACAACAACCTTAAATTTCTGTTAATTTAATACTTTCTCTCCAACAGCTCCATCCTGCCCTATGCGTTTTTTCTGGCACTTTGATCGGGCCGATTGGGGGGCCTTGCGTCGCTTCTACGCTAGCTATAATTGGAATGACTGCTTTGACTCTGGTGACGCTTCGCTTCTGCCGATAAGGTGGGAGCTGTAATCGTTGATGGGGATGAGCAGGTTCATTCCTTTCTTCGGTAATCTTTTTCTCCTCAAAATTCATAGTTCGATCGTGCTTGTTCTTGTTCAGGCTAGAGACAGTGCGTATCGGGTGTGAAAAAATTCTCGTTCTCCTATCACTCTTGCTAATTTTCATTTCACTAGAAATCGTTGTTGGGATACCTTCTTCGTCGAGCAAAGCGGGCTTTAATCAAACGAAAGTGCGCTAACCTCCTTGATTCTCCTACTGATAAATCTTTCTGGCCTCTTGCCAAAAACATCTCTAACAACTTCTGTAAATCTGTCTTTCCTCCTCTTATTCGATCTGATTGTTCTGTGCTTATTCTCCAACTGAAAAGGCTAATCTCTTCGGCCTCTCGCTCAACTTCTAACTCGACCCTAGACGATTCTGGCATTCCTCGCTCGCCCTCCTTATCTCTCAGGTGTCCTATGCCATTGCCTGTGA
>JABUQX010037999.1:12500-15000 GCA_015478945.1 Trachelipus rathkii
TATATATATATATAGATATATATATATATAAAAAAAAAAATATATATATATATATATATATATATATATATATATATATATATATATATATTTTATATTATATAAATATATATATATATATATATAATATATATACTATATATATATATATATATATATATATATATATATATATATATATATAATATATATATAAAAAAAAAAATAATATTAATAATATATATTTATATTATATATATTTATATATATATATATATATATATATATAGTATATATATATATATATATATATATATATGAGTGTTTGCACTAATATTACAGCAGAAAAAACATAATAAAATTATTATTTTTTAAAATATTGCAAGTGAAATTTTATTAATTCTTCATTTAAAACTTAGGAAATTAAAGTCTTCGTAACAGAGTATATTTATTGTCTGATTTCTTTTCTTAAAATAACGAAAAAAATGCTAATTAAAAGACTTAAATAAAGTCTGTTTTTATATCTTAGAAATAAAAATAAATTTTTCTAATAAATGTCAAAAACGAAACTCATGACTCACCAACTAACAAAATATAAAAAGTATCAAACAAGATTTACGATTATGAAATTAAATATAAAGATATATCTATATATATTATATTATATATATATATATATATAATATATATATATATATATATATATATATAATATATATATATAATAAAAGGTTCACACCTCACGGGCATAGCCTATTCTAGGAGGTGAACTTTCTAGTTAATTTCTACCTAGGATCTCGGACTTGGGATCGAACCCGCGCTCTTGCCATGCGAACTCTGTCGCTCTATCGATTGAGCCAATGGTATATATATATATATATATATATATATATATATATATATATAAATATAATATAATTATAAAATATAAGTTTATAACTCAAATGGTAAAATATATTAATATATATATATATATATATATATATATATATATATATATATATATATATATATATATATATATATATATATATATATATATATATATATATATATATTTTATATATTATTTTATTCTATTTATAAGTATATATATATATATATAT
Organism: Trachelipus rathkii; assembly: GCA_015478945.1. Classification (NCBI taxonomy): domain Eukaryota; kingdom Metazoa; phylum Arthropoda; class Malacostraca; order Isopoda; family Trachelipodidae; genus Trachelipus; species Trachelipus rathkii. Next base: position 13,586 of record JABUQX010037999.1, read on the forward strand.
ATATATATATATATATAGGGAAAAACTTGGATGATGTAGGTGGTCTCTTCTGAAGTCCCCCTATATAAGTAAATGATGAGTTTAAAAGTTTTGTAGTTCACAACTACGTCAGCAACGATAGGCCACTGCGATTCAAGTTATCTCTTTATGAAGAGCAGAACAAAAGTTCTGCTATAAACTTATCTCTTTATGAAGAGCAGAACAAAAGTTGCTATAAACTTTTCTTTAAGAATGGAAACAAAGTTTCCTATTATCTCTTTAATATAGCGCAACACAAGGTTACTTTAGGATTTAAAATAAACCAAAAAATAAATGAAGATTTATTCAACAAAAGTAACAAAAGTCCCTTCTTTTTCGTAAGTTCGAAAGTCAATCAGTGTTTACGGACTGTTCCGCGTTTACCTCCCTTGCCTGATTCTTCTTTTTTAATTCTTGTCAATCGAGATTGAGTCGCGGTCTTATCCTGAATTTTACCTCCCTTGCTTGGAAATTGCGTTTTCTTAAAGTTCTGAGAAGGGAGTACTAGAGAGAGTATCTTGAGTTAGTTCTATTTCTTCAGATTGTCTTCTGATTGATTGAGTATCTCAAGAGGGCGGGTTTATATATTATTTCATTTCGACTTATGCTAAAATTTTTGTAGAAATTAGCGTTTGTCATAATTAAATTTTGCGTTTCATCTATATTTATTTCACCTATTATTTTATTGTAACTAGAGCTGTTTTTTATGCAATAAGATTCTTTCATTTTTCTCTTGTAACTGTTATCTGAATGACCATTGTTTCAGAGGACGCATGATTAGTTGTGGTTGACCAATGTCCATGTTCATAGACATAGTACCTGTATATTGTACGTTCATTTTATGATTGGCAGACTTTCTCTTAAAATTCTTCAGAATGTGTCTAAGCTTGTAAGACATTAAGAATTTGTAGAGGGTTAGAAGTGTCGCCATTCAAGTTCCATATGGATCATTGTACATATAATAATTGGGTAATTTTTATACCGCATCTACCATTTGTAAATCCTATACTATTCTCACTCGTTCATAAGTATCATATAGATATATTAATGGGCTCTGATATATAAACAGAGAGGGTTTGTGAGAAGAGTTCCATTTTATGTGCTAGGTATGGTGGCATATTATATAAAATATGCTCTGATGTTGTACAATATTTAATAATATAATACACTAGGTGAATACTAAATATGTAGGATATGGTAAGCGCTTTATGAGAATTGGGTTAGTGATATTGTACATTCTGTCATAATTATTTTTTTTCACTAATATAATTCTCTCTAGGCATAAGATAGTCGGAGTAAGAAGATGGAATAATGAAGTTTAGAGTAAGACCCGCCTGATTCTGTTTTAATGCATACTTGTGCACGCTCTAATATGGCTGTGTCGTGAGATGAAGCAA
>JABUQX010037999.1:25000-27500 GCA_015478945.1 Trachelipus rathkii
TCGGAGTCGGGTCGGATCGATAACTTTCAAGATAAAGTTGGAGTCGGAAAATTTTTAAACCGACTCCACAAATTGTGACTCTGTGAATGACTTCAATCACTTCATGCAGTTTATTGACTTTCGACTTCTATATCACAAAATGCAATTGCAAACTTCGAAGATTTTTAACCGCAAATTATGTTTCAATTTGGATTAATTATATTCTAATAAATTCAACCCTTTACCATCTATATTAAGTACTGAAAAATAAAACTCCATGGTACAAGAAAATTTCTCTCCTTGACAATATATTATACTAGGTTTTTTATGATCCCCAATCTACAGGTAAGCTAACTGAAGAAGACCAACAAAAGCTAAATCTGCACTGCAATGTGCATTGTTTAAAGGCTGCAGGAATCAAGAAAAAAGGAACATCTAAACATGTTGAAGTGATGAACTACCAACTATCTCCGTTACTACCTTCTCAAGTCATCCTTCAGAAACAGAAGATGAGTATGAAAACTTCTAGATATTGAAGAGCTAGTCGAAAGCGTCGATTGGTTAAGAAAAAGGTCATCTTTATCCTTGTACACAATATTCCATAACTTTAAAATAAATTCTTTGCTGCAGCTGTAGAAGTTGAAAAATTTTTATGTAACTTCGATGTAGCAAGACTTTTATAGACTGAAATGCATGTTACTTGCTCTACCTCCACGCAAGTTAGCGTGGGAAACTTTTTCTGCTCTTCGCATTATAAAATCAGACCAAAAAGGAAAAATGAAGGAGAACCTGAGATGCTATTCTATTTTAAGAACTAATCATTCAATGAGTATATGATATTAGATGTAAGTTCTTGTAACTAATAATGTAGAGTTATATTAATTATAATAATATATATAATATTATAATATATATATATATTATAATAATATAATATTATTACTTTTATATAATATAAAAAATAGAGACACAAAAATTATATAGGTATATATATATATATATATATATATATATAGGTCCTATTCTGTTTACGACCTCCGTCAGTTTAATTTTTTTTTGTTTTTTTTTAATATATTCCTAGTATATACCAACAATGAATTTCAATGGTAACGGACATATAAAAGGTCGAAGTATTTTTAAATAATTTAAATCACATTTTGTTAAATATTGTTTTAAAAGTGAAATATTGAAAAGTACGACACTTACATAAAAACCAATGCATATTTGGAATCAGGCGTATTAAGGGACTCATTTCACCCAAATGTAAAAAAAAAAAAAAAAAAAAAAAAAAAAAAAAAACTTTTTTTCCATAAATAAAATATGTCAATAATAAATTACTTACAAAAAAAAATTTAATGTTGGAGTTGCTTATAGGCTATTATTAAAAATGTAAAAAAATTACTAAAAAAATAAACGGCAAAAAAAAATTAGGAGGCTCGACCGACGGGGACAGGACGTTTCCATAACCGTAGAGAGGGCGAAACCCCGCGACACCCAATACCAAAGAGGGGTCCGGAGACCCTCCCCGGAGGGGAAATAGTCCTACCCTGTAGTTCCCCCGAAGCCGAGGGACCCCGACTCCTGCTCTTCGGTTACCCTTGGGTATTCCTTAGTAAAAAAAAAAAAAAAAAAAAATTTAAAACTGACGGAGTTGTAAAACGTAAAGGTCCTATATATTTTTGAATCATGTCCCTTACCACTTAAATTGATATAGACATTATACTGAAATATTTAAAAGAAAACAAAAAATTCAAACTGACGGAGTCGTAAACAGAAGAGCCCTATATATATATATATATATATATATATATATATATAAAATATATATATATATAATATATATATATATATATATATAATATATATATATAATATAATATATATATAATATAATATATATAATATATATATAATATATATAAATATATATATAATCCGTAGACCCCTTCCCTAAAATGTTTAAGTTATCAAAATTTTTTGATGCCTTAAGTCTCTTAATTATAATTTTTAATAACAATAAAAATAATAGTTAATCAAAGCAATTTAAGAGTATATGTTTTATTAATAGAAATGAGAAACATATTTGTAGTTGGTGAAAATTAGTTAAAGTGGCTGTTGTTCAATATATATATATATATATATATATAATTATATATATTATATATATATTATATACTTAATATATTAAAATATTATATATTTATATATATATATATTATATATATATATATATATATATAATATAATTATATAATATATTCTTTCTTTCTTTCCTCTCCAAGGAAGGATTTTTCATCCTGTCAGGCGCGCAAGCATCTTTCTCCAGGCGTCCCTCTCCTGCACTAATCCTCTTCTCTTCAGCGCTCTCATATTGGTAGCTACATCTTTCCAGAGTCCTCCACCGATTCCGCCCATCTCTTCATCGGTCTTCCACTTGGTCTTCTGCCCTCAGGTGTCCATTCCCATCTTCTTTCGGCATTCTCTCCTGCTCCACCCTCTCCAGATGTCCCCACCATCCAAT
>JABUQX010037999.1:32500-42500 GCA_015478945.1 Trachelipus rathkii
CCATTCATGAGTCTTACAATTGGCTGACAGAATGTTATGACACAAAAATTCATACCAAATATGCATAGTAATTGTTTTATCCATAGCTTAATAACACTTCTAATTACTTTTATAATAACATGACAAATTCAAAAACTTTGAAAGCTTATTAAGTTACAAATACTGGGATGCGAAACAAATTTAAATGTCAGATTTAAGATTTAACTATAACACCTGTGGATGTCTTGATCCAACTTTTAGCAAAAAAAAATAAATTTTTATAAAATACCTTAAAAATTTAAAACTAAACATAAGCTCAAAATTGATAGCTTCTAAGTAAAGGGAAAAAAATGATGTATGGTCAGATTCAGAACTACAACCTTATCACCTGCATATATCCTAAGTCATCACATATAATTATTTTCCACTCATTCATATCTCACAATTTATGCCAGCAAATCATCTTACATACAACATCATTATTTTATTATTTTATTTATTTTTAATCACCTACTAAAAAAATGTCTTGTATTACTGCATCAATATTCTTGAAGTACATTTACCACTAAATATTGAAACAACATCTTCAAACAAATATGAAATAAAATGTATTCTGGGTTCAGTCTTTGAAAAATGACTTAGAAAAAAAATAATCCCCAGGTAAAACTTAAGTATGCCAAATTTTTATCATAATTAAAATGCTAAAAAAAATTAAAGTTTTAAATCTTCCTTAAAATATATGAAGATTTTAAAGATTACCAATCTGTATTAAATTTAACCAAAATCTAGAAATTTTACCAACAAAAAATTTTAACAACCAAAATTCCTATTACAGTTTAACAAATGAACAACGAAACAAAGAAATCACTTGTATAAAAAAAAATTAAATTTACAAAGCGAGGATTCAGAAACAAAAAATTGAAACGGTATTGAAACAAAAATTTAAAATTATATACAGTGTATAAAATTTTAAAATTTAAAAGTTACCGATAAAAAAATGAATTTGAATTAACATTAAATAAAAAAAATTTACAACCGAAGTAGCTCCTTTAGAATAAATTTTCCCAATTTACCAATCCGCTGACTTTAACAATAATTATTATAAATGCTTGTACAAATTTTAGACGCGGAATTTATACAAGTAGGTCGAAAAAGTTAGGTGTTCATAGCCACCATGAATCTAAAGATACCGTACTATTTATACTTTATAAAAAAAAAAAAGAAAAAGAAAAAAAAAAAAAAAAAAAACAATCTAATATTTTTCAGAAAGGAAAAACTGTAAAAGAGAAGATGGGCCGGAGGACGGGGAGTAAAGGGGAGGAGGCGGAAAGGAGGGTCGAGAGGGAGATCGGACGACAAAACAAAGGAACAAAAGACAAAAAAAATAAGCGTAAATAAATATAAACACACAAAATAATATACACAAATAACACGAAGGACGGAAGACGGAACGGTCGGGGGCCCACTCGGGCGGAGCCGAATCGGATGAGGAGGGGAGAAAAACAATCTAATATTTTTCAGAAAGGAAAAACTGTAAAACTAAACTATCTTCAGTATGTTAAGAGAAAATGAGATTTTCATAACACATTGCCTAATTTATCTTACATTTCAATTTTCCAAAAAAATTACATATCAAAATTTTATCATTAATCGTATAAAAATATTCCCATACTAATGTCGTCATGTTCGCTTATAAATTTCTTATTAGCCATCCACCAAAAAAAATATGAATCTGGCGTTTTTAAATTAGCCTAATTGTCATAACCAAAAGTCGCTAAACAAAAATAAAGAAACTTTAACAAAAGAAAACTAGGTATTACATTCAAAAGAAAACTAAAATTTCCTTGAGACCAAATATACTTTACTAAAAAAAATTGTTCTCAAAAGAAGCCTACTTTCATGAAGTGATGCTAGGAAGGACCTAGGTAAATTATTCAAAAAAATATTTATGATGAATGGGCCTCAAAAAAAATAAAATTAAGTTTTTTACAAAATCCACCAGACTTTAAGATGATCTATAATCTATATTACAAATAAAGCTAATCTATTATTATTCTAGGATCTGGGGTTTGTCATCCAGAGGACTTCGTTACATTTGTTACGTATTGTAAATAAGTTTGTAAACCAAATTCATCCTAACTACAATATTTTACAAATGGCCTTAAGAGAAAAAAATAAAAACTAGGGGTGGTTTTGGGCACAGGTCGTTTGTGGTCTAGGTCTAAAAAATGAGAAGAGGAGTAGGAGGAAGGAAAATGTATAAAAATGTTACAAAACCATTAGGGGATTCAAGGATCCTAACTTATGGTCTGGTAACGTTATGCATAAAAAAAACTACTAATACAGTAAAAAGAAAATTGGGCCTAACATACTTTGGAAGTGACCGGCTGACTCCTAGGCCAGAAGAAATGAGAAAAATAACTAACGTCCAAAAACACCTCTAATAAAATTAATTATATTAATTTTATTTAGTAATTATAAACTAATGTTAGAGTCAATGTTTACTTAAGAAAAACGATAATAAGCAAGGAACTTACCAGGTAATAAATCGTAGAGCTGAAATGTTAAACACAAGTTTATAGTGCGACTGTATCAAAAAAAAGTGACGTTGTACAACGAGGAAGGAAAGTCATGGAGCAGTATGGGGAGAATTTGGCCAAAAAGAAAGGGGGAAGAGATTTGGAAATTTCAAGTGGTTCTATTTGATATAAAGAAGTTGCTTTTATTTGTTATGTTAAATGGTTTAAACCAAATCAAAAACCTTCAAAGAATAAGAAGTTTTATAAAGGTTATATTTTGAGAAGTATTCAAGATATGAAAAAAATGAAAAATCAATTAAAAATTGGAAAACTAAAATTCTGATAATTGGCAACTATTTACGTAAGAATGCAGATAAGGAAATTTTATCAGTTTTAAGGAAACGGTGGGACTACGAAGATGCAGTGCAATGGGATCTCGCAAAGCGAAGAAGAAAAAAAAAGATTAGATCCTAAATTTTCAAACGGAGAATAAAAATTTTTTTGAAAAAAATTGTGAAAAGAAAAAGAATGGTCTCCCTTTTTTCTATTCAAATTTTTCGATGTTTACTAAAGAGGACAATAGCTGTTTTCTTTGTATATATATATATATATATATATATATATTATATATATATATATATATATATTATATACTAAATATTTTATAATATATATATATATATATATATATATATATATATATATATATATAATATATATAATATATATATATATATATATATAATATATATAATATATATATATATATATATATATATATTTATATATAAATATTATATATATATATATATATATTTATATATAATATATATATATATATTATATATATATATATAATATGATATATATATATATTATAATATTATATATATATATATATATATATATATATATTATATTATAATATATATATAATATTATATATATATATATATATATATATATATATATATATTATAATATATAATATAATATATAATATATATATATATAAGAAGATGATCTACTTTCATGCGGTCAGACATATTGAAGATTTTCTTCGCATGGTTATAGGCGACAGGGCTAGCAACCCGGTCCTTTCCTTTTGCTTGCATTTACTCTTGGACCAGCGTGGAATCTTATGCGCCTAGAAGTAAGATCCTCTGAAGAGCTCTGGGAGAAACGAGGTTTGAGGCCTAATGGAAGAAGATTGCTAGTTCTACTGAAAGGGCGAAAACCTACCTGAGAGGTTTAACTGAGACCAGGCGTTGAGAACCATTGCGCCGAGAAATGATTTTTCTAGAGTTCTCTAGGGTTAAGATTTCGCGGCGGAAGAAGAGATGCTGGACAAACTGACAGGGCGAAAGCCCTTTCTGAGTTGTTATAGATATAGATTATATATATTAATATATATATAATATTATATATATATATATATATATATATAATATATTATATATATATATATAATATATATATATATATATATATATTATATATATATATATATATATATATATATATATATATATTTGTGGATATATATATGTTCGCTCTTTATATTTATATATGTGAAAAATCCCTTAGTTGCAGAGGTATTATGAAATTGCATACATTTTAATATTTTTAATTTTACACATCACTTTAAAACTTTATTTATATACATTAAAATTTTAAAAATTTTAAAGAAACAAGTCCTAGCAGTAGCTTTCGTCTGAAAACAGACTGTTTTCAGAAAAGCTACTGCTAGGACTTGTTTTTTAAAATTTAATGTATTATGAAATTAAAGTTTAAAAGTGATATGTAAAAATAAAATATTAAAAATGTAGCAATTTCATTAAACCATCTGCAACTAAGGATTTTTCACACTATAATATTATATAATATATATATATATATATATTATAATATATATATATATATATATAATAATATTATATATATATATAATTTACCCATTAAAATAATATATATATATTATATATATATATATATATATATATATATTATATATATATATATATATATATATATAAATTTATACACATAAAAATATATATTATATATTATATATAATATATTAATTTTAAAATATATAATATATATATATATAAAGATGTACTAACCCAAAATCCAGCCTCTACTTTCACTGCCCCAAATCTCCAACATGGCTTCAAAAAATACCCAACTTCACCTCAATAACTCTGACAAACATAAACACCAAAGCATAAATGAAACGGCGTTAAACCAAAAACTCCATCCCATAGAACCAATACTCCTAGCCATCGACATTAGCTAAAGCTTCGACACAATACCCAGAAGATACTCATCCAAAATCCTTAAACTGACCTTTCCCTAACAATAACAAAAAATTGCTAGCCAATTTTATATCTGGGCGCACTGCACAGGTGTCCATCAAACATCAAATGTCAAAAACCGTAAAATTACGACAACGGAGTCCCTTTCCAGGGCTCCATTTTGTCCCCATTCCTGTTTAACCTATTTACATTGACATTCCTATCCCAATCTCCCAATTCACAACTTATAACCTATGCAGATGACATAACCATAACCATATCATACCCCTCAGTACCCATTGCTACAATTCAAACTCAGACTTACCTAACCACCTAAAAGCTTGGGGCTATCTTCCAACAGAAGAATCGTCAGACCTCTGCCGAGAAATCATCTATAACCTTGATCACCACTGACACATCAATCATCATTACACCCGCAGGTAACTCTAAATATCTTCAAACCTCATCCACCAGTAGAATCAAAATACAAAGAATGCAAAATGCTGCCCTTCGAACTATAAGAGGCTGCCTGAAAACATATACAATTCAATATCTACACGAAGAAAAAATAAATTATCCCCATTAGGATCATTTGGACATGACAGGAACACAATTATATGTCAAGGCTCTCGACCCTGCCCTCCCATGCCACAGCTACTTACAAGATCTCACTATACATTGATGAAATCCCCTCCCTCCTCTGCTGACCTCTACTATAGTGAACTCTTTAAAACCATCCCCCCTCCTCCTAACAACACGTCTCTCTCAAAACATTCAAACATACTTTATACAACAATACCTCAACAATCGCCCACCAAATCTCTTTATAAACTCCCGCCCCGGAAATCGCAGCAACACAAAATACACTTCCTCGAAAGATACAAATTTCACTTTCAACATTGAAATCTGGGCATCACCCAGGCCTCCAGGAATACAGACACAGGTTCCAACTCCAAGATGCCACCTCTCCACTCTGTCGAAGATGCCTAATAGAGGCTGAAACAGTCGATCATCTCCTTCTAAGATGCCTCCTACTCACTCCCTACAGAACACTAGAACAGATTTCTTTCCTGAGAGATCTGTGACTTCTCCCGTTGGAGGTTGGTGTGTTTCTGGATTTGACATGGACCTCCCAAATAAAGAAATAAGGGGAGCCGAGGGGTAATATATATATATATTATTATATATATATATATATATATATTAATATATATATATATATATATATATATAATATATATATATATATATATATATATATATATATATATATATATATATATTATATTGTATATAGTTTATATATATATATATATAGTAGTATGGCGCCAGATGAGCCGTTGCCACCCTTTTCGATAGGAAGGAATAGAGGTATCGGTCTGAAACTTGGAATATAATCTATTGAGGTGTTAAGCTCGATACCGACGAGTTTTCAAGTTGCTAGGATGTATAGGGGGTGGCTCTCCCCGAGAGCGAACGCAAAATATTGCGCTTACGCCCTTGTTGCGGTTCCGAGCGAGCGACGATTAGGCCTATCTGGACGGCATTCGAGCATTGATGACGTAATCTCGTCGTATACGAGATTTACGTACCCTGCGTCCCACTCATGAGGGGTGCAGCCCCCTAAAAATTAAATTGATCATAGAAGGTTGAAATTTGGATAGTGTATAGAAGAATGAGAAAGGAGTCTGACGTAATCTCGTCGTAGACGAGATTACGTACCCCTGCGTCCCCCGTAAGGGGGGACGTAGCCCCCCTAAAAATTAAATTGATCGTAGAAGACTGAAATTTGGATAGTGTATAGAAGGAGAAAGGAGTCTGAATCTGTAGAGTTGGAGTTGGCAACGGCCCCGGATGCTGGTCCGCAGGCGCGCCTGCCGGCGCGATCCGACGCGAAACGTGCGGCGCAGGCGCGCCCGCCGGCGCGGTCCGACGCGAAATGGGCGCGTGCGCGCGCCCACGCGCCCGCAGGCGCGATCCTGAGCGAGAACGCAAACGTGTTCTGTTTTCTTTTAATAAATTTTATTAATTTTTTTTTTTAGCTTTTTATGTTTATAACGTAAAATTTTTCGTTTTTACATACCCTAAATCAGTAAATCAGTAAATCAAACCATCATCCAACCACCCTTCTGTCCATCCGTGATCTATTGATCTATTGATCTATTGATCTATTGATTCAAGTCATATTTTTTATTAAAATTGTTATGTTTTACATACCCTAAATCAGTAAATCAGTAAATCAAACAACCCTCCCTACCCCCTCCTACCCATCTATTGATCTATTGATCTATTTATTCAAGTCATACTTTTTATTAAAATTGTTATGTTTTACAATACCCTAAATCAGTAAATCAGTAATCAAAATTGCCCTCCCCACCCCCCTTCACTAAACCCCCCCAAATTTTTTTTTTTTTCTGTTGATCTATTTATCTATTGATTTATTGATTCAAATATTTTTATAAAATTGTAATGTTTTACATACCCTAAATCAGTAAATCAGTAAATCAAGCTTCCTCCCGAACACCCCGGCCCTCCTACCCTGTTATGGATCATGTTCTATTGATTTATTGATCAATCTATTGATTCAAGGCATATTTTTTAGTAAAATTGTTGTTTTACAGACCCTAAAACTGTAAATCAGTAAAAATCCCGTGATTCAAGGTATCATCCCCTCCTCTCTCCATCCATCCATGATTCTATTGTCTAATTGAGCTTAGAACCATTATAACCATAAAAATGCAACCTATTTCTTCATTCTAGTTAGTGTTCAGGTTGTCAATCTAAGAAGTGGAACGTTTTTGATAAATCTTATGTTCGCCTGCCTGCTGCATGATCTGTGTCAGGTTCCTACAGCGGTGTGGAAAACCTTTCTTTATTTAAACATTTTAAAAGAAATATTTATTTTTTTCGAGATTTTCGAACAGCAACCTGTTAAAATCATAATGGTGCTACAGTGTTTACCCAAGAAAAGTTTAAAGATTACAAAGATTGTAATCCAATTTCTACGAAGGGTTATTTGACATAAAAGCTCTTCAATGTTTACCAGCATAAAATTATAACCTGATGATTTGCATGCATAAATGAATGAGGATAAGCAGAAACTTTCACCAGTTTACTTCACAATCATTAAACAATTCACAGTAATTTTTTATAACGCAGAATATTTTTCATCAGAATAAGTATATAAGAGGTGTCCTTAAACACACAGTATTTAATCTTGTTCGGACAAAAAAGGGATATGTCAGGTCAAAGTTGTGGCTACCCAAATGTTCCCTATCAACGCTAAAGAGTCCTAAAAAGTATTATAAAGAAGTAATCTATACCTCGCGGTTATTTTACTCTGTGAACTTCATCCTAAGAACACGCATGATGTTACTGCGTACCAAGATATCTTACTAACGAGAGTTGAGACAGCTATACATTAACCTGAATAATGAGAGTACTCTAGTAGCAAGATTTTACCTCTTATAGAGGAAAATTTAAAAACCTGAACTTCTGAAAAAGAACGTAAACTGATCTGTGAGATGAAAAATTTTATTGACAATGTATAGCAGAAGTATGCCTAAATCTTATAAAAGGAATTTCCTTTAAACAGACCTCAGAAGTTAAAGCTACGTGTCATAGAAACATCATTAAAAACTTGCTGGTAACGTAAGAAACTTAAAAATAAAAAGAAGCTATTACAGAAAGGCGGAGGTGTGTTCCTACCTTTACCTCTTTTCCGTTATAGCCCCTTTGATAACCAAGTGCTTGGCTCAATGTATGAAGAAAGGTGGTGGTTTTACCCTACAGCGATTATGAGAAGATGAAATATAACACAGGAACCATACCTCAACAACAACAACAACAACAACAACAACAACAACAACCATTCGAACAACCTCAATCAAACCCTCAACTGCAACAGATCGGGTATAAACCTTATCAACCGTTGCTTCAACAGCAGCCTTTGAGTTTATATGATCCGCAAGTTGAACAGATAAATAATTACGAGAAGGAACTGCATCAAATATTAAACTCTGATGTTAACATTCATGAAAAAAGAATCCTATATCAAAATGCTATACAAAAATTAGTAGATCTAAAAGCTTTATTAAATTCACCTAAGGAAGATTCAGCTCTAGCAACAGATACTAAGATTGATGTGAAAAGAGAAGATAATTTTAAACATGTACTCGAGGAAAGCTTACCAATGAGGAGTAAGAAAACAGGTTTAGCCCTATATAATATTTTAAAAGATCAGATTACATGGAATGAACTCGGTCAAATCATTATTGATGGAGAAACAATAGCTGGATCGAATATTGTTGACTTGATATCCGATCTCTCGCGTGATTGGAGGAAGGCTCCTGTAGCAGGATGGAACAGGATCAAACAAGAACTTCAGACTATTAATTTTCCGAGAACTTTAATCCAGAATAAACAAAGATTAGCGGATCTGGATAATATTCCAATGTCTCCTAGACCTGATACGAGTCCCTCTGGTACTTTTGCATCGGATAGATTAAAGCTGATAAGTAGAAGCACATTACGTTCAAGTGTAGGAAGAAATAAGAAAAAAAACATACATCGCTTCAAAATGATTAGTTCCTAATTATTTATTGTAAATTTTTATATGATTGTATTATTTGTATTTAAAAATTATGTATATAACCTATGTTATCTTTCTGTAGACATATGTTATGATGTTTTTAGACTTGTAATTTAAAATAGTTTAATTATTATTGTAATTAAAAATAAAACATTTTCATATATTCATTTCTTGTTTAAATCCCAAAGCAGTATAACTGAAATCTAATTTTTATTGTTAATTGTTATTGTGAATCATGGAGGCTAAGGAAGCGTCGATAAAATATTACGTTTGATGTGAAACAGCCATACAGTTACGGTGTTTTTTCAAGGTTTGCATCAAAATTTTCCCCAAATTAATAAAAAAGAATTGAAAAAAAAAAATATTTAAAGAAGTGAGGATTGCTTTTTACCCTACAAAAACCTATACGAAAAAAATTCCCAACACGAAAAACTATAGCCCCACATTTAGATAACGTATGGCAGCTAGATTTGACAGGATATGATAAAATATAATTCTGTACAATGATGGGTATCAATATATCTTTTTGTGATAGATGTATATTTCCAGATACTTTATGGTTAAGGATTTTAAAAGATAAAAAATTCAAAAGACTGACGCGAAGACAAATAACG
>JABUQX010037999.1:47500-50836 GCA_015478945.1 Trachelipus rathkii
AAATTTAACGTAAAAAACGTCATACAGATTTGATTAGCTTGCAAATATTTTGCAACGTATTAAGGACGAGAGGAGTATGCAAGCACAAATCGATCGCGAGGGCTTTTATACCAACAATTTTGTTTGCAAACAAAAGCCAAACATAATTTCTTTAAAGTGTACGAAATATTTGAAAAGTTTTGCATTTTTTTTTTATTTTCGTTCCCTTTTTATAACTTATAATAATTCAGTTTGTGGCTGAATTGACAAAAGTGATAATGTTATTTATTTCTGATGCCTTGATTAATTTTAATATTGCAGTTCAATTAATTATATTATCGCTTGTAAAATTTGAACACTGACAAAAAATAAAAGGATTTAAAAGATTTTAATTAGTGAGTTTATAGTTTGAAACGTGAATTATATTGAAATAAAATTGAAAATTGTGAAATAGGTTTTTCTTTGAAAGGACTTTTTTATTCTTATATAGGTAAATAGCAAAATGATAATATTTGTCTTTTTAAGATGAATGGTTTACGATATATATATATATATTATATATATATATATATATATATATATATATATATATATATATAATATATATATATATAATATAATATATATATATAATATATATGTATATAATATAATATATATATATATATAATATAATATATATATATATATAATATAATATATATATATATATAATATAATATATATATATATATAATATAATATATATATATATATAATATAATATATATATATATAATATAATATATATATATCTGATATAATAAATTTATATATTGAATATCATAAATAGTTAAATTTAAATTAAAATTTAATCAAGGGGCAATATCCAACATTCACTTTTCATTATATACGTCTGCGAGGCCGCAATTATATATATCTTTATAATATATATATATATATATAATATATATATATAATATTATATATATATATAAATATATATTATACTTATATATATATATATATATATATATATATATATATATATATATATATATAGTGTAGTTAGCCATAAAAAATATTACGTTTTCAATCAATAAATTAAAGAATACTGTTTTTTAGGAATAACACTTTGTGGTCAATTTATTTAAAAAATGTTTTCTCATTATTTTAGCATTATAATGTATTACTAAATAATATAATTATTATTTTAGCATTTTTTGTATCATTTTTTATAAAATTATGGTTTATATAGTATTTATTTTTGTCATCGGCTTAGATGCTTTTTTCCGCTTTTTTTCATTTAAAATAAGTTTGAGGCCAAGGTCACCTCTGAATTACTACGCATTCTTGAAAGATTTGAAATAAAGTTTTTATTCATAAATCAATAATATTTGCTTTTTATATTAAAAAAGTTCACACCTCACGAGCATAGCCCTATTCTAACAGGGGAACTTCTCTAGGTAATTTCTACCAAGGATCCGGACTAGGGATCGAACCCGGGACTTTGCCATGCGACTCTGTCGCACTTCCGATTGAGCCACGGTAGCGGCAATGTTTGAACACATAATGATTGTTTTGATATAGACTCTTTTTTATAAAAATTATTGGTTAAAATGTGTTATACGTTGTTTTAAAAATACTTATAAAAATAAAAAATGTTACGCTAAAAAGCCGTCAGCTCTGACGTATCTGTATTTTGTTTTTTGTTTTTTAATTTTCGGAAAGAGAAATTCTGTTCGCTTTTAAAGTTTTTCTTTAAGTATTTTACCATTTGTTTAACGAAATAATGTAAAATATTATATAATATAATGTTTTGTAGCATGTTGCAAGATATTAATTATTAAAAATAGTTTTTTGTTGACAAAATTTGTAATTTGCGAACAGAAAATTGGTTTTGGCAGAAAATTTCTTGTATACAGGAGGTTGAAAAGAAGTTGAAAAAACTGTAATAAAAGTTTAGCTTCAGGTGTGTGGTGTGCGAAGTTGTTAAATATAGTTGAAAGCGTTTTTCAATAAAAAATTCGATGGAAACCATATGTGCGAAGTTGTTAAATATAGTAGAAAGTGTTTTAATAAATTTATTCTATCCAAATCACAACTGGAGTTTTATTATACCTACGAGAGAGAGAGAGAGAGAGAGACTTCAAGATAACTACTACAGCGACCAGTGAAGCAGAGGAACAAGCAGCAGCAGAAGAAGAGATAACTACAAGCCCTCTACAACTACAAAGACCTGTTATCCGTGCAAGATGAAAAAGAACTCTCAGCACTCTCTGCTCCAGCCTACAAAGAGGCTCTCCCGCTCCAGCTCACTCGCTCCGGCTCACCCGCTCTGGCTTACAAAGAAGCCGAGCTTTCCATCAGCCTACAAAGAGTCTCTCCCACTCTGGCTCACCCGCTCTGGCTTACAAAGAAGCCGAGCTTTCCATCAGCCTACAAAGAGGCTTCCCGCTCTGGCTTACAAAGAAGCCGAGCCCTTCCGCCTGCAAAGAAGCCGAGCTCTTCCGCCTACATAGAGGCCGAGCTCGTTTCCGCCTGCAAATCTGGGGACTACAGAATTCGTGATAACAACTCGTGAAGTGGAAGAGAAAAGAAATAGCTCTCCAAGCACTCTTGTCCCTTCTTATATAGATACAGGGTGTTTAGTAAACATGCGGCCAAAATTCAAGGACCATTCTAAGAATATTTTGTTCTTTGATGATTTTTGAAAACCCTCTTTGTTCGCAGATACAGGGAGAACAAAGATGTCGACGATAACAACGATATTTCCCATTTTGTATAATATGAATTTTGCTCTAAATAATGAGTTTTTGTACGAGGGGGCTGTGCCTTTAGCTGATTGTTGTAGTTAAAAATCTAAATTCTAAATAAAATAAACAATCAACAAGTGCAGACATCGCAAACGGACAAAACAGGGGCAACTTAGCATCCGTACGCTCATATTTTTTAATATAATAATAATAATAATAATAAAGCTGATTTTCCTCCACGATATCCTGCATCTGGCCAATGCTTTGCACACATTATTTAAATCCTTCCAACTACTGACGCTGATTCTTTTTACCGATGAAGCTAACTTCTCAAGAAATGCAATAAGGAATTTTCACAATAACCATGTGTGGGCTAGAAAATCCACATGAGGTACTTGAAGATTGTTTTCAACATCAGTTCTCGTTGAACGTTTGGGCTGGAATTGTGGGTGACTCGCTATTGGACCGGTATTTCTACAAGGAAGACTTACCGGGGAGATGTATCGCAACTTTCTGGAACACACACTACCTAGTTTCTGGAGGATGTACCATTGGCAACAAGAAATGCAATGTGATTTCTGCACGATGGTGCACCAGTGCATTTTTGTGTGCTTGCTCGTAG
>JABUQX010038000.1:0-5000 GCA_015478945.1 Trachelipus rathkii
CAGAGAGTGATTATTCTGTTAAATTAAAAAATGAATGACTTTACATTTCATTTTTGAATGTCTAGTTTATTTATTATATTTGCAATTCTTGTAAGGAGTTTATATATATTGGCTTTTTTTTTTTTTTAATTTGTTTAATCTAAGTTCGTACATATATAGTTAGCTTAGCCGTCCATGAATTTCAGATTTCGAGATAGATAAGGAAACAATGGGTCTTCTTCAATATCAATGAACCAGGCAAAGCAGACAAGCAAGTAAAATTTTTGAACTTATGATAACAAACTTTATCACTATAATCGTTATATATGGGAGACTTTTATTCCTCGGACCGCCCTATTTTTTGAGTCAAATCAAGAATTTTCACAGTTTTTTTTTTAAAGGAATATGAATAAGAAATTCCTCCTGAACATCATGGTGTAATTATTTTTTTAAAATCTAAAGTGGTTTTGTAAATCTGAAATTTAGGTTTAGAGAGGTTGCGAACTAAAAAATTTGCAATTTCCAGTCAAAAATTGTAATTTCCGAGGTTGTTTAGGTTAAAAAAAGTTTTATTTATAATTATAGAAAATCTATTTTTTTTTATATATATTCTTAACCTCCCACCAATTTTCGGATTTTACTAGTCAAATAAATGATGCCGAGCCGGAGCGGAGCCAAGAAGGCCGAAGCTCGGAGCCGGAGCTGGTGCCGGTGCCGGAGCCAGGATCCTGGTTATAAATTTTTTCAAGAAAAATTTTTTAGATGAAAAATTTATTGCCAGAAAAGGTGCTAAACAATTTTCAAATAGTGTAGAATCCTTAGTCGGATCCGAAGCCGGATCCGGAGTGGAGTCAAAGCCAGAGCCGGTGTCCGGAACCGGGAGCCCCCGGAAAAAGGCCGGAGCCGGAGTCAGAGCCGGTGCCGTAGTTTGATTTATTTTCAAAAAATATTTTTTTAGGTGAATAATTTATTGATAGAATACGTGCTGAACAATTTATCAAATAGTGCAGAAACCTAGTTCGGATCCGGAGCAGAAGCAGAATGTCATAACCGGATCCGATCCGGAGCCGGAGCCCGGGCCGGATCTGGGATATGAATTTGTTTTCGGGAAAATATTTTTTAGTGAAAAATTTATTGTCAGAAGAGACGTGCCGAACAATTTTCAAATAGTGCAGAAACCTTAGCCGGGTCCGGAGCCGAAGCAAGCCGAAGTCAGAGCCGGATTCGGATCCGGATCCGAATCCTGGGTATGAATTTTCTTCTGAAAAAACATTTTTTAGGTGAAAAATTTATTTCAGAAGACTGCTGAGCAATGTTCAAATAGTGTAAGAAACATTAGTACGGATCCGGAGCTGAAGCGAAGTAGTGATTCGGAGCCGTATCCCGGAGCGTACATCCGGAGCCGGATCTTGGATGAAATTTTTTTCGGGAAATCAATTTTTTTGGTGAAAAATTTATTTGTCAGAAGACGTGGCCGAACGAATTTTTTCAAATAGGGCGACAAACGTTTTAGTCGGATCCGGAACCGAAACCGAGCTGGATCCGAATCCGGATCCGGATCCGGATCCGGATCCTGGGTATTAATTTCTTCAGAAAATATTTTATTAGGTGAAAAATTTATTTGCAGAAGATGTGCTGAGCATATGTTCAAATAGTGTAGAAACATTAGTCGGATCCGGAGCCGGAACAGCCGAATGTCGTATCTCGGAGCCGCTATTCCGGAGCCCGTAATACCGGAGGCCGGATCCCTGGGTATGAATTTTTTCGGGAATATTTTTTTGGTGAAAAATTTTATTGTCAGAAGACGTCCCGAACAATTTTCAAATAGTGGAGAAACCTAGTCGAATTCGGAGCCGAAGCTGAAGTCGAGCCGGATCCTGGGTGTGAATTTTTCTTCAGCAAAATATTTTTCTATGTAGGTAGAAAAAATTTTATTTCAAGGAGACGTGCTGAACAATTTCAAATAGTCTAGAAACACTAGTCGGATCCGGAGCTCCGTATCGAGCCGGATCCGGAGCCGTGAATCCTGGGAATGAATTTTTTTCGGGAAATAATTTTTTGGGGAAATTTATTGTCAGAAGACGGTGCCGAAAAATTTCCAAATAGTGCAGAAACCTTATTTCGATCCGAATACCGAAGCTGAAGTCGATCCGAATCCGGAATCGATCCGGATCTCTGGGTATGAATTTTCCTTCAGAAAATATTTTTTAGGTGAAAAATTTATTTCAAAAAGACGTGCCTGAGC
This sequence comes from Trachelipus rathkii, assembly GCA_015478945.1. Classification (NCBI taxonomy): domain Eukaryota; kingdom Metazoa; phylum Arthropoda; class Malacostraca; order Isopoda; family Trachelipodidae; genus Trachelipus; species Trachelipus rathkii. The sequence continues at coordinate 2,225 of JABUQX010038000.1, forward strand.
AATGTTCGAATAGTGTAGAAACATTAGTCGGATCCGGAGCCACCAAAGCCGAAGTCGTATCCGGGAGCCGTATCCGGGAGCCGGATCCTGCTTATGAATTTTTTTTCGGGAAATAATTTTTATGGTGAAAAATTTATTGTCAGAAGACGTGCCGAACAATTGTTCAAGTAGTGCAGCAAACTTAGTCCCGAATCGGGGCTGAAGCTGGAAGTCGGAGCCGATTCGGATCCGGACCGGATCCGCGCGATCTGTTATGGATTTTCTCAGAAAATATTTTTTCTAGTGAATAAATTTAATTTCAAGAAGACGTGCTCGAACAATGTTTCAAATAGTCAGAAACTACACGTCGGACCCGGACCGTATCCGGAGCCCGGATCCGGAGCCTGATCCCTGGTATAGAATTTTTTTTCGGCGGAAACATTAATTTTTTTGGGAAAAACATGTTATTGATCAAAAGAAGACGTGCCGAACAATTTTCAAATAGTGGAGAAACCTTAGTCGGATTCGGCACCGAAGCTGAAGTCGATCCGGATTCGGATCCGGATTGGTAGTGAAATTTTCCATCATCGAAAATATTTTTTTTTAAGGTGAAACAATCTGTTATTTCAAGAAGACTGCTGCTGAGCTATGTTCAAATAGTGGTAGAAACCATTAGTCAGCCATCAGGAGCCGAAGCCGACGGTAATTGTATCACGGAAGCCCGTAATCCGGTGAGCCGGATCCTGGGTATGAATTTTTTCGGGAAATATTTTTTTGGTGAAAATTTATTGTCAGAAGACGTGCCCGAAACAATTTCAAAAGGTGCAGAAACATTAGTCGATCCGAAGCCGAAGCTGTAGTTGGCATCCCGGATCCGGATCCTGGGTTCAACATGAATTTTCTTCAGAAAATATTTTTTGGGTGAAAAATTTTTTCAAGAAAACGTGCTAAACAATGTTCAAATAGTCTAGAAACATTAGTAACATCCTGAGCCGAAGGCAGATGTCCTGTCCGAAGCGAGAACAGCTGGGGTAAGTTGGGTTTATGAATTTTTTTCGAGAAATATTTTTTTTAGTGAAAAATTTATTGTCAGGAGACGTGCCGAACAATTTTCAAATAGTGGCAGAAACCTTAGTCAGATTCCGGAGCCGAAGCCGAAGTCGAAGTCGGAGCGGATCCTGGATGAAATTTTTTCGAAAAATATTTTTTTAGGTAAAAATTTATTGCCAGGAGACGTGCTGAACAACTTTTCTAAAATAGTGCAGAAACCCTTAGTCCGGATCCGGAGCCAGATAGCCGAAGTCGGAGCTGAATCGGTTCCTGGGTATGAATTTTTTCAAGAAATATTTTTTAGATGAAAAATATATTGTCAAAAGACTTACTGAACAATTTTCAAATAGTACAGAAACCTTAGTTGGATCCGGAGCCGGATCTGAAGCCAGAGTCGGAACGGATCCTAGGTATGAAATTTTTCAATAAATATTTTTTAGTTGAAAAATTTTAAATTGGCTAGAAGCTTGCTGAATAATTTAAAATAAGATCAGTAATCCTGTAGTCGGAGCCGAAGTCGGAAGCCGGAGCCGGAGCAAGAGCCGGAGCCGGAGACCGGAGCCGGAGCCGGATCCTTTGTATGAATTTTTTTATTAAATACTTTAAGGAGAAAAATATATTGTCAGAAGACGTGCTGAATAATTTTCAAATTGTGCAAATTCCTTAGTCGGATGAAATTTTTTCGAAAAATATTTTTTAATTTGAAAAAATTATTACCAGAAAGACCGTGCTGAACAATTTTAAAATAGTGCAGAAACCTTGTCGGAGCGGAGCCGAGACGGAGCAGAGCCGGAGCCGAGTTAGATTTTTGGTATAGTTTTTTCAAGACCCCATATTGTTTGTAGGTGAAATATATTACCAAAGAAGTGCTCAACAATTTTAAATATAGAAACCTTAGCCGAGCGAAGTCTTAATAAAAATTAATTATTTTACGTTTGCGTGGGAATGAATATAATAATATATATATAATATATATAATATATATATAATAATATATATATCATTATATAAAATTAAATATTATTTTATAATAATATTTAATAAATATAATAATTATAAATATATATATCAGATAATATACTTGTATATATATATAATATATATTATATATATAATATATAGATAATATTATATAGTATATAATATATATATAATATATATATATATATAATATATACTATATATATATATTAGTATTATATATATATATGATATATAATATATATATATTATATAATATATATTACTATATATATATATATTATATATATATATATATATATATATATATATATTATATATATATATATATATATTATATATATCCTAGTCTCTAAAATAGAACATATTCAGTGAGGAGAGGCGGTAAATCTTTTTGAAATAGCCAATAAATATCCTCAACGTCATAGATGAATCATACGTCAATACCTCTCAAGCCATACCACGTGGAAAAGCACAATTTCAAATGCTAATAAGCATAAAAGAGATAGTATAATGCTAAAAGATGAATGTCACGAAATTTTAACAATTTAGAAATAGTTTTTTAATGATTCTCTGGATTGGTTATAAAACTTTTTTTTTTATAAAATGAAAAATTTAATATTTAATTTAAATATCCGCCTTCCCAGAAAAAGAAGGCATCTCGGAACAGATTTTTAATCTAATGCTTCAATATCACTGCTTTTAAACTCGGTACCTATTTAAATCGACAGAGGGTGGTTGGAACACCTGCTGGGGCTACCTGGCA
>JABUQX010038000.1:10000-15000 GCA_015478945.1 Trachelipus rathkii
ATCAATGCATAAGGGCGGCCGTAGGTGCCAGAAAAGCGGCAGACAACGCACAGCAAAAAAAAAAAAAAAATATAACTATATATATATATATATATTATATAATATATTATATATATATATATATATATCTTATATATATATATATATATAATATATATATATATATATATAATATATATATATATATATATATATATATATAATTTTACATATGCTTTAGGTGATTTTTTTTTTGCCTAGGGCGGAATGAATGGTTAAGACGGCCCTGGGTGTAGATATGTCAATGCATAAGCAGGTGTATTTTCAGTAGAAAACCGTAATTCCAAAGAAGAGGTTATAGAATCCAGATACGGAGTTATTAAGGATCTTCTCCAGAACTCCGTGGGATTTGTTCCTGGATGGTTGCTGCGGTGCTGCTGCCTACCAAAAATCCGTGATATATTCAGATCAAGTCCCAGTTGCTCGGTGATTTGATTAGCTTCTTTTAACAACACTTCATCGGTGATTTTTTCTTCATCTTTCCGATGGCTCCTAACCATTTCCACAATATGTTGAATGTGCTGCGAGGTTTTGACGATATCCAAGGTCTTGGATTGGAGAGCATTTACAACTGGCTCTAACATCGCAGAGTACTTCGCGATCAATATCATAGCCATGATGAATGACGACTTACATGCCGCTGAATGCAACTGAAAAGCGCTTTTTCTTGTAGCGGTATTTCCTTCAATTGAAAAGGATTTCCTAATGCTTGCATCATTTCTACAAAGTGCTCTTAAATACTCTAATGCACTGTGTTGTTCAAGACCATCTATGCAGTCCGGCATAGGCCTTGGGATGTTTGCCATTTATTTCCTCCTCAAAGACCGACTCGCGAAAGAAACGTAAATAATGTCTTTATAGTTCCCAACAGTATTGCGAATTTCTGGTATTGTGTTCAAATTATTTACTACTAGATTTTGTTTGTGTGAAGAGAAATGAAAGAACAATGCTTTTGTATATTTTTTCTGCAATATGCTTGGACACCTCCTATCTTTGCCGACATCGTAAGGACCGCCATCCGAGACCCAAAGCCCACGCACTTCCGGGTCCAGTCATCTTCGGTTCGGTGACAAAAATCGCGTCAAATTGGCTCGGACTGGTTTTGGCCGTCAAGCGGCTTTCAGTTCTACAAAGTCCAATAAATTCTTCTTTGACTTCATCGGACTCTTTCGAAATAGCGCAACCCAATGGATAATTGTTCCTTTCCACTGAAATATCAGCGGTTTCATCTGCTAGTAAGCAATACGCGCACGCTTCCTTTACCTTATAAACGACGCTTTCCTTTATAGTAGTACCACATAGAGAAATAATCTCATTCTGAATCTGAACTTATTGGTATGTAGCATTTTTCTTCCCCCCTTTTCAAAATGGTTTTCAATGGCTGATCTCCGGCATCTCTTCAGCATCACCAGCAGCGCACCATTCTGCCACACTCCCTCTCATGAATCTTATCTCGAAGCGGTACAATCGCGCAGCACCAGAAATATCAACTCATGACATTATTGTGAACTAATAATTTTTTTATTTCTATGAATTTTCTTAGAATGCTGGTTAATTTGGATGTCTACCACAATCTGTAGGAACAATCTTGCCAGCTCAAACAGCAGTATTTATGCCACTCCTGTGTTGTAAGTTCCCTTACAACCTCATGAACATCTTTATAATTAGTGAAAGGTCTTATTATTATTAAAAAGAGCTAGGACTCCTCCGAACCCGAACTTTAATTGGTGAAATAAAATCGAAACTTGCAAAATGCCTCCTTTAGGTCCCTCCAGTAGCTCGCCAAGGTGAATAAGTCCTCAAACCATTCAATAATTGAATTTCCTCTTTAAGTGGTTAGCATCTTCCAAAAAATTAGGTCTTAGGTGGAATCAAACACTCTTTCAGTAACTGTTTCTTTTTCTCAGTCGAAATTATAGATGAATGTCCAACGTATTTACCAATGTCATTTTCGTGACTGTCATCTACTGAAACGCTAGTCCGAAATCTGGACCCATATCTTGACTCGTCAAGGTGCTGGGCCTGGGTGTGGGTTCTTCAATCATGCGAAATATGCGAAGTAAGAGGGATTGCCTCTTGTGTAGTCTTAGTTGACTTATTAATATCTTCTTCGTTTTCACCGCTATCATCCCTTTTTATCTGAGTCTTCCTTTTCAAATTACTGCAAACAAATATATATTATATATCATATATTTATATATAATATATATATATAAATATATATAATATATACTACTATACATATATATATATATACTACATATATATATTATATATATAATGACTATATATATATGGTTATACTACTGTAAATCTCTGTCACAAATGGCATAAGCTAATAATTTTACTAACATTCAACAGTGTTTAACAAGAACACAAAATTAAAAGTATAGCAAACTATGTTGAAAACCACAAATTTCTGTGTTGTAATGAAAAATAGTTTTTTTAAAATGAAGCTAACCTCAAATGGACAAGTAAGATCATGTGTTACAAAATTCCTACTTTTAAGAAGTAAATACATTAACATTTTATTTTAATATTTTAATTAAACGTACGTACCAAGGAATTTCCTAATATCCATGATCTGATGAAATTGAACAACCTTAAAAAAAGCAATAGATAGAATAACAATCACAGTTCTTATCTACAATTAAAAGAGCATATAAAATGAGTGAGAAGACGCTCGTATCTGCAAGAGAAATGTGAGAAAATAACGATTGCAACTAGCCTTCGCCATATACTCGTGTGTGTGTATAATATATTATACTTATATATATATATATATATATATATATATTATATATATCATTATAAATATAGAAATATAGACATAATATATCTTTATATATATATATATATATATTATATATATATATATATATATCGAAAACGTACTTAACGGACCACGTGAAAGGGACGTTGGAATCAAAAAAACTCGAAGAGACTCTCATAAGAAGTAAAACACTTCTAGGGGGAGCAGCTGCCCCCTGCCCCCCCTGACGCACATACAATGTATTATATATATATATATATATATATATATATATCTATATTATATATATATATATATAATATATATATATATATATTATATATATATATTTGTATAAATATATCTAAATAAATATATATCAATCATTTCCACTTTTTAAAAAATCTTTTTGTTGAAAAGTGAAATATATATTTTTTTTCTACTCACCCGATCAACATCAAATTTTCAGGGTTTGTATAGTCGGGCGAGATACACCTTTTCTACTTAGATAATTTTTTGATATACTCCAAAAATATTTATTTTTAAATTTCCAAAAAAATTTATTTTGAAAATTTGCTCCAAGAACAAATCCAAAACTACTTCATATGCAAAGAAATTATCTAAATAAAAAATGTGTAACTCTACCGACTACATATGCACTGAAAATTTCATCCTGATCGCATGTGGATAAAAATAATTATCGCCAATTTTTCATTTTAAAAACCAAAATAAAGTAGCTTTTGAATTTCGGACATTGCTGAGCACAAATTTCAAAAAATCAAAAAAATATCTCATGCATTGTGTGGGTAATAGACCCATCTATGTATATTTCAAGTTTGAAGTCATTTCGAAAAAAAATTGTAGGAGTTAAAGTGAAAAATGTAAAAAATAAGTTTTCAAAAAATGAAAATTTTGAAAGATGACTACAGACACAGAAAAACACCCGAAAACAACGTTTTATATGTCAGAAAAACTTTTTATCAAAATTACCTGAAAATTTAGAATTTTATGTCTATTTTTAATTCGGGGCTAAAATGGGGTGCTGTTGGAGCAAATATTGGACCCTGTTCTTTAGAGTTCAAATAGATCAGCATTAGTAGAAGGCAAGCTAGTGGTGGTGTCATCAGAAGTGAATGGAAAGAAAGACGAAGCAAAGTGTCAGAAATAACATGAAAAAAAGGGGTTGATTTCAAAGATCAAGGTTATGCCTTTTCTACGGAGAAAGAATTTTTCGTGTCGCAAAGAATAAATTTTTAACGATTTCGTGATGAAAATTAAATATTATGAATTTTTGTAGTTTAAGAAGTGGAAATTTTTGAAGGAACCTCTCACGCAGAATCAGTAATAACTGCAATAAATAATCAAAGTTGCACGACACCAAGTCCGACCAAAGTGCCAAAAACGGTGCCTCGCCGAATGTCTGGGTTGATTCTGCAAAAAGGCTTGATAAATAGAAAAGGATATGAATAGAAGGAAATGATCGAAGGGACCCCAGAAGTGGAAAGAGGTTGATTGCATTAGGATATGAATTGAAAATTAAGAAATAGTCTAGTACTTTGAGTTCATATCAAAGAAGATCATATACTGGTAGGGTGCTGCACCATTTGTTCAAGGTTACTATGAATAAAGTATTAATTGGTAGGCATGTTCACCAGTTGAATCTTTATAGATAGAGTAATATCAGGTGATAGTGTACAATGAAATCAAGGATTATGATTTCTGAAGAGGAGGAAATGCCAGGAGGTGGTTTATTTTGGAGTGTAGTGTGATGGGGAATTAATAATAGAAAACAGAGTTAAGAGATGAATAGAAGAATTTGGCAAGAAACTATAAGCCATAAGGTGGAAAGTTCAGAAGACTCTAAATTAAAGATACGAGAACAAATAACGTTTTTTGGCACATGTTCTCAACTAGAGATGCTACCGTTCTTTTTTCCCTGATTTTTTTTTTTAAGGAAGAAACACCATAAGAAAGAACTCGCCAAATCATTTCCAAATCTGAAATGAAATTTGAAATCGGTTCAGTATGAAAAAAAGGTTTTCTTAATTTACGTTTTTTGAAAAAAAATAATTTTAGGAATAAATTTCATCCGTATGTATCACAATGAATCATACAGGAAAAGACAAATCTGGCACACTATTCTAAATCTGCTATATATATATATATATATATATATATATATATATATATATATATATATATATATATA
>JABUQX010038000.1:22500-28547 GCA_015478945.1 Trachelipus rathkii
AAATAAAAAAAAAAAAAATAAAAAAAATCAAAGAAATCAAAAAATTGATTTTTTTTCTTAAAAAAATAATAAAAAATTTTAAAAATACTAAATTATGTGGCAAAATCATTTATAACTAAATAATTTTTGAGAAAATTGAACATGATTTTCGGATATTGGCATTAAGACAGTATAAACTTCCTCACCATATAAAACAATATACGCCAAGAGGAATACACACTACACAAACAAAAGATCCTATACAGTAATCGCATACAACTATACCCACTACAACAGTATCCTAATTTCACGTTGTTACCAGCTCCACTTCCGCACCTCTATCCTATGACATGGACGTGAAGAAAATGTTAAAATCCATATTTTTTGTGATCAAGTATAGTGTGATAAATATTAGCGACACAGATAACTCTCGGAAATGAACGTTTTAGGGTTTGACAAGCTTTTTGTTTGTTCAAATTGGATAACCTGAGGTAGTTAAGCTCATTATTTCATGCTTTTGGATTTATTGCAAATAATAGAATACACACCTTTTGGTAACCACTGGGGTTGGTTTTGATTATTAGAAGATTCGAAACTCTTTCTCAACTAGTCCTCTTAAGTGCTGTAAACCCAGTTCTTCATTGGTTTATCTAAAAAAATACTAAAATAATACATGTAAAAGAATTTTTTAGAACAAAAATTTGCGTATATGAGAGAGGAGAGAGAGAGAGAGAGAGAGAGAGAGAGAGAGAGGAGAGAGGAGAGAGAGAGAGAGAGAGAGAGAGAGAGAGAGGAGGAGAGAATGAGAATGGGAAGAGAGAAGAGAGAGAATATGAGAGAGAGAGAGAGAGAGAGAGAGAGAGCAGAGAGAGAAGAGAGAGAGAGAGAGAGAGAGAGAGAGAGAGAGAGAGAGAGAGAGAGAGAGAGAGATTTTTCCTTCAGTTGGAAGATTGCTGATATCTTTTGAAGTCTCTCTTTAAAATTTATTCAATATAGAGAGCATGAAAATAATTCTTTTTAGCTAACTATTTTGTTTTCACAATAAAAATAACCCTTATTAAGTACCGGTTTTAATAAACATGAAATATTTCTTCTACAAATTCATTGTTTTTAACTTAGAATTTAAAATCTAAGGAAATTAAAAATGATAAGTAAATTTAATATTGGAAGCAAAAGCCGCAATATGAGAGGAGTGCGATTATGCTTTAAGAAAAAAGGAAACAAAAACTGAGTGACGTGTTAAGTTAGTAAGAAAGTTCATTACTATTCATACTATGTGAACATCAACTATGGTTACAAAAAATGACCAAAATATTAGAAAGGTAGAAAAGCAAAAATTGATTGCAACACAGAAAAAATTGATGACCAATGCAGAATACAAGGTGGGGCAAGATTAAGGGCTTGCAAATTAGAATAAAAGTAAAGAAAGCCCAATACATAAGAAAAACCTGATAATTAGAAGATACTGCAAGCAATATAAGCCATTGCAGAAACTCAAGCAGGCTGTTGAAACAACAAAACTGTCAACTTTGCTAAAGTAAACAAAGAAAATAAAAGCACAAGTACAGCATTGAACTTCCATTCAACATTAAACGCCAAAAGGAAGAAACACCTTAGTAACATCTATTCAGTCAAGGACTTATTATATTTCACAAAGAAGAACTATTAAGGTGGAGATTAAAGAATTGACTAATTCTTCATCAACAAGTGATATTTATAAGAGAGCTATCAGAAGAACCTGGGACAACAAGAAACTCTATGGCAGCTAAAGATTCAAACAGACAGAAGACAAAAAAGAATTTTCAAGCCTAATAGAGCCATCTTCAGCAACTTAATTGATCAGCACCCACACAATTGAGTAATTATTAAGCCATCCACCCTATCTCAGCCATTCTGAACAAACATCAGTAATTAGAAGGTAATAGTTATATTTATAGGTATTAATATAGTTGGTGTGAATGTGGTATAATATTAATATAAATAAGTAAATAAGTAACATCTATGAGTTTTCAAACAAAAGCTAAAAAGGACAAAAATAAATAAAAAGTCCAAAAAATACTGATAATTTTTTATTAATGTTTATTAACAGGAATAACAATTTCTATGCATTTTTATGGATAATTATGTATAATTATATGTTTATTTTTTGGCATTTAGTATTTGTACTTTTATATATTTATAGTTTTGTTATATTTTTATATTTTAGAACCAGTTCAGTTCCTACTAAGCAAGAAATAAAACATTGTGTTCTGAGCTGCGTTTTACAACCTGATGTCAGGGATTTCTCACTGATGTTTATCAAAGTTCTTCTAATTTGATGAAGGAAACAAAAGCTGTCGCTCAGATGTGAGGAATGATTATCATCCGATTGACAATAAGTATATTAAGCATAGCAAAAATAAAAATAATAAAATAAATAAAAAATATATATAGGTAAACTTTTATATATGAAATATATAAGAATTTATCTGTATATATAAATTGTGTTTAAAAAATAATATCCTTCCTTTATTTTTTTTTTATTTTACATAAAATAAAATGAATGAATGAATTTTTAATAATAGTTTTTTATTAGTTTTTTAATAATAATAAAAAAAATGAGCGAAATAGAAAATATAGATGATACCGAAACAACTGAAGGAGGTTTTAAGGTTCCTTCAGGAAAACTAGCTGCCATAACAAAAAAAATAAATACAATTAAAGGCAAATTATGGCATGCTTTCTTAAATAACTTAGACTTAAGTTATGAAATAAAAGCCGATGAATTAACATTAGACGCAAAAGTAGAATCCTTAAAAAATACTTGTAGTGAATTAATTACAGAATCTGTAGAGGCAGATAAAATACAGCAGTGGCTTACATTAAAACTAAAGCCATATTATGAATTAAAAACTGACATTTCAAAATATATGAGTAAATATGAGCCAAGGATTAGACCACAAGACAGTGCAAGTAATGTATCAAGTAAAGTGAGTAAAGCAAGTGTAGCTAGTTCAAAAAGTGCAATAGCCCAATCTTTGTTACTTGAGATAGAAAAAAGTAAAATAAAATTACAAGAGCATGAACAATACTTGGCAAAAAAAAGGGAACTAGAAAGTTTGGATTTGTACCAACACAGAAGTCATATAAAAAATTTGGAACAAAGTTTAATAAAAATCGAAGAAAAATTAGAAAATCCAATTTTCAGTATTAGCGATACTTCTGTAAAAAATGAAAATAAAAATGTAAATTTTTCAGAAACTAAAATAAATAGTATAGCTGAAAATAAAAATCAGGAATCTAAACTAGTAGAAATTTTAAAACAAAAGTTAGAAGTGAGTATTAAGAATCCTATATGTGAACCAGAAATATTTTCTGGAAAGGATCCAACCAAATTTAAAGATTTTATGCTAGTTTTTAAAACTAATATAGAAGGAAAATGTGAGAATGAAATGAATAAGCTTTCCTATTTAATTAAGTATACAGAAGGTAAAGCAGAAAATATAGTAAGAAGTTGTATGCATTTGGATGAAAATATAAGTTAAAAAGGCAGTAGAAAAACTCGAGAAACAGTATGGAAATGAACAAGTTATTGCTAATACATATCTAAAAAAGCTAGAAGACTGGAATGAAATCAAGAATGAGGATGGTGAAGCTATGGCAGATTTTTCTTTGTTTTTAGATGCTATTAATAATGCAATGGAAAATATTACTCCATTGAATGAATTGAATTCTACTGGTGCTATTTATAGAATAGTTAAAAAACTTCCCTACAAGCAGCGTGATAAGTGGAGATATAAAGTTGATAGTATGTATGAAGAAAATAAAAAGGTAAACTTTAGTACATTTACAAAGTTTGTTGAAAAAGAAGCAAGGATCATGAATACACCTCTATTTGGAGAACTTGGCATTGGTACAAAACCCAAACAAGCCAAATTACAAAGTGAAAAAGGTAAGTCACTTTATACAAAAGAAAATAATAATGACCATAGAAATAATAATAATAATAATAATAATAATAATAATAATAATAATAATAATAATAATAATAATAATAATAATAATAATAATAATAATAATAATAATAATAATAATAATAATAGTAAATGGAATAATATAATGGCAATAAAAAGGAATTTATGTAGTATAAAAGTAGTAGTAATAATATTTAAATCACGTTTTTTGCAATTTTTGTAAAAAGGACAATCATAGTATAAATAAATGCAAAATTCTAGAAAAACAAAGCCAAGATGAAATAACAAAGTTCATTAAAGACAATAAATTATGCTTTAAGTGTCTCAGATCAAATCATTTTAGTAGTAATTGTAAAAGACCAGAAAAATGTGAAAAATGTGAAAAATGTAGTAAGCAACATTTAACATTTCTGCATAGAGAAAAAGATAGTGCCAAAGAGCAAGATGGTTCAAATATCTCACCAGCAGCACTCACTGTGAATTTAGAAAATAAAGATAAGAAAGTAGAGTTAAAAGAATCAGGAAGTAATGAAACAAAAACCTTTCAGACAAAAGTAAGTAATAAAAAGCTATTTTATCCTGCAGTACCAGTTAAAATAAAGCTTAAAGGTAAAGATAAAGTGATTAAGACATACATGGGTCTAGATACATATTCTTCAGCATGTTTTATGGATTTAAATATAGCTACAGAATTAGGTATGTCATATATGAAACCTCAGAAAGATATAGATATAACTACTATGTATGGGCAACATAAGATAAAAACATACATTTTAAATAATCTAGAAATTTATGATATTGAGATGAGGAAATCTGAAACCATAAATAATATATACTGCAAAGAAAATTGGCCCTTTAAAATGGAAGAAAGTCCATCTATCAAAGATATAAATGGATTAGAATACTTGAGTCATGTGCCCTTCAACTTCATAGAATCAAAAATTGGATTATTAATAGGAATGAATCAAAGTAAATTGTTAAAACCCATAGAAGTAGTAGAAGGTCATTATAACTATCCTTTTGCAGTTAAGTATTCATTTGGATGGGCTTTACAAGGTTCGACACCAGATGGTATACCAGCATTCATGAGTTTAAGATGTCATAAAACACAAATACAAGAAGAAAATGATAACTTATTTGAAAAATATTGCTTAAGAGAGTTTTCTGAAAAGAATCCTGAACAAGTCTGTGACAGTGTTGAAGATCAAAGGTGGAAGCATTTGGTTGAGAGTGTGAAAAGAACAATTACAGGTAAATTTCAAGTTGGTTTACCATTTAAAAAAGAAAATCAGCATTTTCCTAATAACAAAAATCAAGCTTTAGCAAAATTGTATTCATTAAAAAATAAATTTTTGAAGGATAAAGAATATTTTGTACAGTATAGTGATAGCATAAATGAAATGTTAAAACTAAATTTTGCAGAAAAAGTTGAGCAACATGAACTATTAAACAATGACAGATTCTATTTAACACACCATAGTGTAATCCATCCACAAAAGAAAAAATTGAGAGTAGTTTTCAATGCAGCTTTGCCATACAATGGTATTTCTTTAAATAATAGTTTACTCACAGGACCAGATTATATTTCTAACCTACAAGGCATCCTTTTAAGGTTCAGAAAAGAGAAATATGCTTTCATAGCAGATATAGAGAAGATGTTTTATCAAATACAGGTACTTGATAAAGATAAAGATTATCAGCGCTTCCTATGGTTTCCTGATGGTAATTTAGATAAAACTCCAGAAGAATACAGGGTTAAAGTTCATATATTTGGTAGTGTGAGCTCACCTTCAATTGCAAATTATGTCTTGAAGCAAACTACAAATGTAATTGAAGCAGAAAAATTCAGTAATTTAGCCAAAGATACAATACTTAGAAATTTCTATGTTGATGATTGTTTAAAATCTGTGAAATCAGAAAATGAGGCTGTAGCAATTTATAAAGAAGTTAAAGAAATTTTAAAAATTAGTGGTTTTAATCTGCATCAAGTAGCTAGTAATTCAAAGAAATTTTTAGAAAATATTGATAAACAAGACTTAAGTAAAGATTTTAAAGAAATAAACTTATCCTTAGATGAATTGCCTTCACAAAAGGTATTAGGCTTAAGTTGGGACC
>JABUQX010038001.1:5000-7500 GCA_015478945.1 Trachelipus rathkii
TGACAATATAAACATCCTTGGCCTTAACATAAACAAAAAAATATCTTGGAAACCTCACATCACAACGGTTGCTTTAACCTCAGGGCGGCCAAAAAAATGGGAGTTCTGTTTAGACTGCGAGACTTTTTTTCCTCTTCTCAGTTACTCCAGCTATACAAGGGCCTCATCCGCCCTTGTATGGAGTACTGCTCTCATATCTGGGGGGGCTCTGGTTTCACCCGGCTTTTGGACAGGGTCGAGTCAAAGGCCAAAAGACTTATAAACTGTTCCGTACTTTTTCTCTCTTGCGGCGCGATGTTGGTGCTTTGTCTCTTTTCTATCGTACCACCCCAGCAACTAGGTTGCTCGGCGGGAACTTGTCCTCGCGTTCCTCCACCTTTCTACGGCGTCACTCGTAGTACAAGGGTGGTGGTGTGTGTGCATGAGTTAGCGGAACCTAGCAGCACGCTGATCCGCTGTGGTGCTTCCTTCTTTCCAGCCACTTCTGTTTTGTGGAATTCCTTTCCATCTTCTGCTGTGTTTCCTGCTGAATTTAATCTCCCGCACTTCAAAGCCTGCGTCTGTGCTCATCTGCGTAATTTGCGTTAGTTGTGTACTTCTGAGGCGTGCAACACCCCCTCCTTGAATAGGGCTTTGCCCGTGAGTAGTGGTGACAACTGTAAAAAAAAAAAAAAAAAAAAAAATATATATATATATATATATATATATATATATATATATATATATATATATATATATATATATATATATATATAATATATATATATATATATATATATATATATATATATATATATATATATATATATATATATATATATATATATATATATATATAGGTAAATGTCTAGAACGTGTGTCGCACTACGAAAACGATACTAATCATTTTGGAAAATATACGAATCATTTTGGAAAAAAAAATTTAAAAATATAATGAAAAAAAGTAAAAAGAAGAATTGATATATATATTTTTTTCACTTCACACTAAGCGAACAAAAAAATTAGGCTATGACAATTTATTTCCTTTTAAATTTGACTTATGTAACTAAAGTTTGTAAAGCATAATTATGAATGTAGGTACCATAATAAAAATATAAAAAAATAAAACAGAAAAAGGGAAAAGGAAAACATTGCTGGAATGCTGGTCCAATTTTAGTGCGGAAAATAAAAAAAAAAAAAAAAAACAATAGCTACAGCGAAAAGGAATACATTTTTGGAATCCTGGTAAAATTTTAGATAGGAAAATGTAAAAAAAAATAAAAAAAATTATTGTTAATAATTATAGTAATATGATTAGAGAGCCTATTTAGAGACCTTTTATTGGTTACTCGTTAAAATAAATAGACTTTCTATTAAATTTTGCTTTTTTTTTTACTAAAGAATACCCCAAGGGTATACCGCACCGATGGCAGGAGTCAGGGGTCTCTCATTCCGGGAACTACGGGTGGGACTAATTCCCCCTCCCTCCGTCGGAGGGTCTCCGCGAACCCCATCTTTGGTATTTCAGGGTGTCTTGAGGTTCCTCCGCCCCTCCCCTATGGGGTATTATGGAAAACGTCACCCCCTCTTTTCCCCCTTGGCTCTAGAGCCCCCTACATTGCCGTGTAATACATATAAAAATATATATATATATATATATATATATATATATATATATATATATATATATATATATATATATAATATTATATATATATATATATATATATATATATATATATATATATATATATATATATATATATATATATATATATATATATATATTATGTCCCCTGCTCCTAAAAAAAAAAAATAGCCAATATTTATTTTATTTATTTATTTATTTATTTTTTTTTACATTTTCCTAACTAAAATTTTACAAGGATTCCAAAAATGTATTCCTTTTCGCTGTAGCTATTGTAGTTTTTGAGATATAGATTTTTTTTACAGTTTCCGCAATAAAATTTTGCTCTTGATTCCAAAAATGAATTCAATTTTCAATTTAGCTATTGTAGTTATATATATATATATATATATATATATATATATATATATATATATATATATATATATATATATATATATATATATATATATATATATATATATATAGATACATGTCCTATATATATATATATATATATATATAGGACCTGTTTCAAACCACATCCCTCAAAATAATTTATGCTATGTAAAGTTGGTAAACCTGTGAAATAAATGCATTTTAAGATTCTGAATTTGCAATAATATTAACGAAATGTAAAAAGAAATATTTTTTTGTTTTTTTGTGCTTCACTGAAGGCATATGAAAATAAATAAGCTTATATATATATATATATATATATATATATATATATATATATATATATATATATATATATATATATATATATATATATATATATATATATATATATATATATATATATATATATATATATATATATATATATATATATATATATATATATATATATATATAGATGGTCAGATTTTTTTTAATGCTCACAGTATGTAA
>JABUQX010038001.1:17500-47500 GCA_015478945.1 Trachelipus rathkii
CCCGGCCGGAACCGAAAATTTCAGTTCCGGTAGACCCCTAATATATATATATATATATATATATATATATATATATATATATATATATATATATATATATATATATATATATATATATATATATATATATATATATATGCTCTTTATATATACTATATACTATATATATATATATATATATCAATTATACATCTATGTATCCATTTTTTCCACTAGTCAATTTTATTTACAAAAACCATATATATATATATAGTATATATATATATATATCTATATATATATATATATATATATATATATACTATATCTTTATATATATATATATATATATATATATATATATGCTCTATAAAAAAAAATTTATATATACTATATATATAAATATATTCATTAATTGAAATACATCCTTATTTATTTGAAGGAAAAATTTAATTTTTCACGTCCTTTTGAATACAGCTATATTTATTTATGTGTATTATATGCATAAGATTGACTCAAAGCCTGACATAGGCCTACCAGAATTTTTAAATAATTATTTTAATTATATAAAGGTAAACAACACTTAATTAATAAAATGTTACATATAATTAAAATTCAATTAAGCACAACACCTTCACTGCCTCTATTCCAAAACTTAACACAGCAAATATTTATATGGTAAACATTTATTTTCACTCTGCCACCATAAATGAAAATATCGTACATTGATGGATAGATAGATAGATAGTTAGATAGATAAATAGATAGATATATAAAAATAAAAATAGAAGAGAGAGAGAGAGAGAGAGAGAGAGAGAGAGAGAGAGAGAGAGAGAGAGAGAGAGAGAGAGAGAGAGAGAGAGAGAGAGATTCAAAATCTTTTTTCTCAATATTTCTTGTGCTTTCACTGGGTGAACGAGAGTTGTTTCGTACTCGCGAAATTTGCTTATTTTTTCGCTCAAAAGCAGGTATGACGCTTGGCTTTTTCCTATATATTTTATATGAAATATGAAGATCTACCCGTACGCCCAATGCTTTGAGATTTACTCTTAGGAACAGAGTAGGAAGAAGGAAAATTTCAAATGAATTTAATTATTATAATTTATATAACTAAACGTCGTTGATTTTCTTTAAATTTATTTTATAAATCAGTTTCTTTACACTTTATATAAAATTCTAATAATTTATTTTACTTTACCATTTAAATTATTTTATTAAAAAGACTAAAAAATATTGGGTAGGAGCTACCTACCCTGCCTACCCTATGTATACGCCCCTGATATATATATATATATATATATATATATATATATATATATATATATATATATATATATATATATATATATATATATATATATATATATATATATATATATATATATATGTATATATATATATATATATATATATATATATATATATATATATATATATATATATATATATATATATATATATATATATATATATATTATAAACTACAAAAACAATTAGAGGAGCGCTTCGCTTGTTTATTTCAAACACGACTAAATGTCAAATTTGAAAAAAATATTACTTGTTCCACTTCAAAAATTTTAAGATTAAGAAATCAAAAATTATAAAAATTAAGCTACTTACAGAATTTTGATCCTCCAAATATATCTTATTGATGCCCCGTTTGTTCTTTTTCAAAATGAGAATCATTCTACTATTGTATTAATATTTATGTCTGTGTCTCTTCGCGTTAATTTGCTCAAAATCGCTGAATCACTACGCCGCATGTATGTCGTCGTGCTTCTCAAATACAGTTTTATAAACTTTAGCTTGGAGAAGCTTCTTTCAGCAGTTGGTGTGGTAACGAGAAGTGTCAAATAAAGTTGCAAGATACTGCAAGATCAGGGAAGTGGCTTGCCAGACAAGCGTTTTCCTTAATGAGTAAACCTGCGATTTCCCTAGCATTTTTCTTCCGACTGATTTCTTTGGATAATGATGTTGTAAAATATATTACTTGGTCAACCAAGGTCAGTGGGATATTTATTTACAAAAGACTTGGCTTTTCCATGATTTCTTCACGTGTCAGATTTGTTAACTTTTGTGGTATCAGAAATGAGAAGCTTTGGGCGATAGTTGTCAGACTCGTTAATTTCATTTATATTTGGCTTATTGCGAAATCTAGCGATGCATTAAAAACTTTAATTTCAAAAGATTTAACCTGCTCGTCAATCCTGTGATCAGAAGCTATCTCACCAAAAAATCGTTTCACAAGCCCCTTACGTTTTCTTCCATTTCACAAACTATACTCCATGACCGGGCTAATTTTTTGGCTTCAGCCAAGAAACCAAAAAGTTAGCAAGTTAGCTCTTACAGATTTCATCACGTGCCCGGCTAATAAAAGAACATGCTTTGTCAAGGTCGGCTGTTTCATTCTGCAAACATTTTGATGCGATATTAATAATTTCAAGCACTTTGCTTTCAAGTGTGAGCAAAAGTATGAATTCAAATTTATCAAGGCGATTCTTAATTGATAGAGCTTCATGTACCACTGTCTTGTTAGAGATGTGCAATACAATTTCAGTTAAGCATTTTATGATGGATCTGAAATAATTTCTCAAAGTTAAAAGACAATCATTACTCGATGACCATCTCGTTGGGCACAATTTTTTCAAAGTTAAATTTTTCGTTGAGACATTATCATTTAAAGTTTTATGTAACTCCTGCCAACGAGGGAAGATTTCACTGAAAAATACATATACCTTTTGCACAATATCGAAGAACTTACTTATCTCGAGAATATGTGTTACCGAATCATTTACTACCAGTTCAATTATGGCAAATACAGTGAACGTACTCGGCACTAGGAACGATATCCTTTATTCCTTTTTGCAAATCACTATACCGGCCACTCATTGTGGCTGCACCATCGTACCCCTATCCCCTACATTTTTAAATATATATTAAATTCTTTTCAAAAATTCCAAAACTTTACGCTCAAACCCCTCACTCGTTTGGTCATTGGCTTCTGTTAATCCTAGAAACGATTCATTAATTTTGAGTTCCATTTCATAGCGAAAAATGAGCTAATCGAATTTTCTTCAGTAAAGAATGAATTACCCAATAGGTTGAATAATTTTGTCTTTGATATGATGATGTAAGTATTTTGATCGAGTCTTCTCATTTGTTATATGGGCTTTTAGGAGAGAATCATAACGTGATAAAACATATATTATGTTCAAGAAATTGCCAGATTCAGGCCCTATTTTATTTCAACTTTCTCTGTGGTCACGAAATGCCATATAACACAAGGCCATTGTGAGCACAACATCAACAATCCTTGTAAAAATATCTTTTCATTTTCCACCCTCATCTGAAATTTGATCTGCAATGGTTTTGTTTCTTTTCCAAGTAGCATATGTGATACAAGCTTGAAGACGGGAGCATAGTATATTTATACTGTGCTGCTAGTCTCGTGGGTTTTAATTTTCTTATTCAGGCTTTGCCAATCACGAACACTTCCCATTGCGCCAGGTTACAACTTCGAGAGTTTCTCTAAAAAGGTCAAAATTGCTCACAATAAACGCCATCTAATGTTGGCGAATAAAACAACCAAAATCTCCTAACTTCTTGTCCATTTATAGTTTTACAACGGTAATAATCATAACTAAAAAATCTATTTTTTGAATCTTTTGGGAAAGGACCCTTTTGCTGACATGCTTCAAACGCTAAAATAAGTTTTATTGTATCTGTTGTTAAAGATCCTTGAAAAATGCCTATAACCGTATCAAAATCTTCTGGTTTTAACGAACTGTTTGTATCGACATCAATATATTAATCATTAAATTCAAGTTGTTGATTTTAAACATCAAAGCTTCTATTTACTTCGAAAATATGAAGAGATTTTGATTGCTTGTTCCGGGTTCATGAGGTTCAATTTTCGGTTCATTTACTGTTGTTTTGAAAAATGTGTCAATTTTCTTCAGTTTTTCTACAGATTGGGATCTTTGCTGCTGTAATTTATGTTTCTGAAAACCACTTACGTACTCACGCTTATTTTCTATTGCAGTAATGAAAAAAAAATTATCAGTACACTCAATAAAATAAAACTCACTTGAATGGCGATGGCGTGTACCATTTAGCACAAAATAGAGACAATATATATATATATATATATATATATATATATATATATATATATATATATATATATATATATATATATATATATATATATATATATATATATATATATATATATATATATATATATAGATGTTAAATATTGCATAATAATCGCAATTATATAAGATGTAAATAAAGAAAGAACATTTTATGGGAAGGTAAAGAATTTACTGCCTTCTCTGGGATTGAACCACCGCATGTTGCGAGTGAGGACAATATACCCGGTGCTTTACGACTGAGCTATCCTCCAACCCAAAAAAGTTGGGTTCAAGAACAGTTTTAAAGCAACCGAGCTCAACCGGGTTGGAGGATAGCTCAGTCGTAAGGACCGGGTATGGTGACCTCACTCGCAACATCTGATGATTCAGCTACCAGAAGGCAGTAGAGGCAAATGGGCTATTTCGCTATTATCTTGCTAAAGACCGTTGACCAGCAATATTCAGCATCTACAATACTTATAGAGAACGAAGGGGATCGGACAGGCTGGACGCCTGGTAATGTCGCTTTGAAGGGCTCAGTTTGCTTTAAAACCTGTTCGCCCAGAGCCAGCTATTTTGGTTTGGAGGATAGCTCAGTCGTAAAGCACCAGGTATATTATCTCACTCGCAACGTAGTGGTTCAATCAGAAGGCAGTAATTCTTCAACTTCCCATAAAATGTTCTTTCTTTATATATATATATATATATATATATATATATATATATATATATATATATATATATATATATATATATATATATATATATATATATATATATATATATATATATATATATATATATATATATATATATATATTGCAGGATTATTTTGGTGATTGCATTTCTACAACCAACGTGATGCGTTCTTATGTCTATTTTCTCGCTGAGGCATTGGACAAAGACACGAATAACAACGACTGGTCTTTGCACAGTGATCCGAAATTCCTTCCCAGGTTATTTCTTATTCTTATTCTTCTTCTTCTTCTTCTATTTGAGGTTTTTGCAAATATTTATTTACTTATTTATTTAATTAATATATAACAAAATCATTTTTTATAAAAAAAATTTAGGGATCATGTCTTTTATCTGTGTCCATATGCATATGCATATCGATTGCATGGATTCGAACACATTTGAAAAAAATCATAATGAAACTGTAGTGAGTCAAAATAAAACTATATTGTAATAAAAGAGCTTCACACTTTTAAAAATATTAAAAAAAAGTTTAAATCTATGCTACCTAACGTAACTTAAAATAACCTTACTCTACGTAACATAACCTTACTTAACGTAACCAAACTTATATTATTATCATATAATTAATAATTTATTTAATTTCCATCGTTTCAATAAAAAACAAAACATGCTATATTAAAGTTATATAAATATATAGGAAAAAAAGGACAAAGTTATTTAACAGAAACACGGAACGGGAGGTTCGATCAAAAAAATTTTTTCCCAGGTAACCTCTATGATACATAAATAGGTGTTCTAGGGGGACGAAATGAATTTTATTTTATTTTTTTCCCTATGTTTTAGGGGTGAAATGAGATTAGGTTAGGTTAGGTTAGGCTAGGTCACTCCTAGGAAAAAAGTTTTTCATTTCGTATAAGAAAAGGTTTAGTTACCCTTAGGAAAAATCATTTTCTTTTTCGTTTGGCCGTTCAACATTTTAACTTTCAATACATTTCATTCAATTGAGAATGTCGCGGAGCAAACTAGATCCCAAAACAAACAATAAATTTTTTCTATTTGCTTTAAATAGTTTTCATTTCGCCCCTAAATATGTTTAATTTTAATTAAACTTTAGTTTTAAATACAGTACATTTACTAATTTATAGTATTTTAGTGTGGCCGTTAAGTAACTTTTACCATGAAAAAGTTCAAACTTTTCACTGTGCGTGAGCCTTTCTACATTTTGTTCGGTAACGTAACTTATGGAAAAAAAATGACTTGTTTCATGGATACAGATAATCGACATGAGCCAAATTTATAACTTATAAGTACTCTTTTAAGTAAAGAATGTTTTAATATAATAGCATAATATGATAAATTTAATATAATAGTTTTAATACTTATAGCCCTGCTTATTATTTTAATGAAAAATCTTGAGCATGTTTTTAAATACATATTTGTTTTCTTTAGCTTATTTATTATTATATATTTTAGTTTATTTATATTTAGTCCTAAATTTAGTTTAGCTTCTTACTTTTTTATGTAAAATTGGGTAACACTTTACTTTAGGACAGGCATGTAATTAGAGAACTACAAATCCTACACTAAAACAAATGACATTTTTTCAATCAGTGGACAATTTTAGTTCAGAAAATGTAATAAAAAAAAAAATAGAAAAGTCTTAAAATAAGATTTTCGTATTTTTAAAAATGTAAATAAATACATTACGATAGTTGTACGACAACTGCTCCATTTCCGTTTCTAAAATAAGATTTTCATATTTTTGCCAAAATTGCTTTTAATATGCTCTCGAGAAATGTTATTTTTTTAATAATTTTTTTTAGGGGGCTCGAGCCGACGGGGGACAGAGGGGGACAGAGGGTCCCTCCACCGGTAAGGCCGAGACCCCGACTCGTTCCATCTTTTACCTAGGGTATTCGTTTAGTTAAAAAAAAAAAAGCAATTTTTGTAGCTCTAGCGCTCCTTCTGAAACGCAAATGGAGCAGTTGTCGTACAATATCGTAATGTATTTATTTACATTTTTAAAAATATGAAAATCTTATTTTAAGACATTTTTATTTACATTATTAAAAATATGAAAATCTTATTTTAAACCTTTTTTTTTTTTATTTACATTTTCTGATTATAAAAATGTCATTTGTTTTAGTGTAGCATTTGTAGTTCTCTAGTTACACGCCCTTCCTAAAGTAAAGTCTGACCTAAAGTTGTTGCTACTAGCAACTAAAATTAACACAAATAAGAAATAACAGAACGAAATATTCTATTATGTTGAAAAGGGTTCCTGTAAGTTACTTTGTGTCCTTTATAAATTTAAATATTAGCAAGTTCCTAATAAAAGATAGTTTCTAATGATAACCTTCCTTTATTTGCTTGGCAGAGTAAATTACCTTCAGTGGCTATGGATGTCGAAGTATGCTGCTTCCAAAAACGTGGACACTGTTAGTGATACGATGCTCCACGCTTGTGGTGGTTCTGGTTATAAAGTACGAAGCCATGTTTATTTTGTATTATTTAAGAATGTTTTCTTAGTTTAATTTGATAAATAATATTTACATAAATAGTTATAATTTGTAAATATATCGTAAGAAATTCAGATCTTCACCAGATTCATGTGCCAACATTCTCTGAAAAATGTTTGACTCTCTCTCTCTCAGCTGCCAATTTGTTTCATCACTCCGCTTTCTATTGCTATAAGAATGGACACTACTAATCTAAACTCTTTAGTGGTATAGTCTTATACATTCTTTAAAGAGAGCTTATTGGCCCATTCTATCCTCACAAATTCGCTCTTTCTCTTTCCAGCTCTCAATATAGACTCGGATTTGTCTGATACATCTTTACTTCTTGTTCCCCCCCACCCAATTATCCGTGTTTATTGTATGCACTATCAAGAATAGTGGTTTGCGTTATATTGGTCCAAAAAAACAAATTGGCAAACGTTTTCGGAGCTTAACTTACTTTCCCTTTGCAACTCGGAGTAAATCAGAAAAATATGAAAACATACAAAGTTAGTTATTTAAATGCTAAACCGGAGACATGCTCCATGTTAAGTGATTTAATCGAACTGTATATATATATATATATATATATATATATATATATATATATATAATATATATATAACCTTAACCTTATAGCATATATATATATATATATACATGTATATATATATACTATATATATATATATATATATATATATATATATATATGGCCCAGACAACATTTCGAACAAACACCTCAAACACCTAGATAACACAGCTTTAACTCAATTAGCACAAATATACGATATTTCCACCAGCCTAAATTTCATTCCCCTTATCTGGAAAAAAGCTATCATTATACCCAAACTAAAATCAGGAAAAGACCCTTCTGACCCCTCATCTTATCGCCCCCTTTCTCTATTATCAACACTATGCATACTGCTAGAAAAAAACAAACTAAACAAAATAACTCCACACATCACCAAACACAAATTCCAACACGGCTTCAAACAAAACCATTCAACCCACAATCAACGGTCTAAACTCAAAACCCACTCACAAAACAATAATCATAGCAATCGACATTAAAAAAGCTTTTGACACCGTATCTAAACATAACTTAATACATAAAATAACAAAATCAAATATCCTCACTAACTTAAAGAAATGGATTTCCAATTTCCTATGAGGAAGAACAGCACAAATGCAAACAAACAACACAAAATCCAGAACAGTAAACATCAACAACGGAGTACCCCTAGGCGCAATTCTATCCCTCACGTACATTCAACCTATTCACAGCCGACCTCCCACAATCACAACAACCTACGCGGACGACGTTACCATAGCCACTACACACCAGAACTTAAACACTGCCATAAACCTGACGCAACAACACATCAATCAACTTCAAACATGGTTAGCAGAAAACAGAATGTCCGCCGCCTCACCAAACAAATCATTAATCACATTAATCACCACTGACCGTAATCTTGGCACCACACCATACCAAGTCTCCTTAAATAACATTGCCATACCCCTCAACAAAACTCCCAAAATCCTCGGAGTAACACTTGACACTCATCTCACCTTTACAAAATACACAGACAACATAATTTCATCAGTAAACAAGAGCTAAACATATTAAAAACCATCGCCGGTAGATTTCACAAACAACAAACAAACATCCATCACCATATACAAACAATACATTCGTCCGAATCTAAACTATGCCTCTCCAACTTGGAACCCATTACTGACTAAAAACAACAAAGAAACACCAAACAACACAAATCAAATCACTACGAATTATAACAGGACGTACATCAACTACACCACAACAACACCTACACGAAGAAACCAAAATACTTTCCATAAACATACACCTGGACACGATAGGCACACAATTCTTAGCCAAAACCCAAACACCTCAACATCCATGCCACATAGCCCTCTCCAACCCCACCCACCAGACTCAAACCACCTTCTTCACCAGCTCTATATTACAAACAAATTTTGAACAACATTACACCGCCACCAAACAACATATTATACACCAAACATATCCACACGACACTAGTAGAAAACTACCTAAGACGCAGACCACCAAACAACATTTTACACAAACATCCACCGGAAATAGCACCAGAATTCAACTCCTTACCAAGAACTAGCCAGTCATCCTTGGCCAAATTAAAATGCGGCCACCATCCTAAATTACAATACTAACACAGATTCAACCTCAACCAAACCACTGCAAATATCTGTCCAAACTGTAACCAGGTCCCGGAAAACACATCCCACTTTCTACTCTCCTGTCTATTTAACTCTCAAACTAGAGAAATCGGGAACATTTCAACACAGGGAGATCTCTGGAGGAGGAAGGTTGCGGCGGCGGGGTATTTGGACGAGGTATGGCCTCTCCGATAAAAGGGCGGTCAGGGGTGAGAAGGAGAAGGAAGGAGAGGAGAGATATGTAATATATATGTATATATATAATATATATATAATAACTTAATATATATATATATATATATATATAACCATAACAATATATATATGCTTATATATATATATATATATTTATTTATTCTTTCTTATATACACTAGTATATATATGTACATATATATATATAATATATATATATATATATATATATATATAATATATATATAACTCTTGCTATGTTAAAATATATAACCTTAATATATATATATATATATATAATAATATATATATACACGTATATATATATATATATATAATATATATATATATATATATATATTATACGCCCGCCCTTCCCTTCCCTTCCTTCCTTTTCCCTTTGCTATATATATATATATATATATAATAATATAACATATATATATATATATATAATTATAATGATACTAGTTATAATAATCAATGCGTGTATAGCAACTTGTAACATAACATTTTATATATAATGTATGTGTTGGTTTATGCTCATACCACACGGCACCTTATATATCTTTATATATATAGCAACATAACACCATACTTTCTGCTCAACATATATATATATAATTATATATATATAATTATATATATATGATGTATATATATATATATAATTATATATATATATATAATTATATATATATATATATGAATTATATATATATATATAATTAAATATATATATATAATTATATATATATATATACACCTGAAAATATTATACCTTTCCCATATATATAAATTATATATATATATATGGTATATATATATATATAAATTATAT
The DNA here is from genome assembly GCA_015478945.1 of Trachelipus rathkii. NCBI lineage: Eukaryota > Metazoa > Arthropoda > Malacostraca > Isopoda > Trachelipodidae > Trachelipus > Trachelipus rathkii. The sequence goes on from JABUQX010038001.1 coordinate 28,066, forward strand.
ATATATATATATAATTAACTATATCTTTATATATGGTATATATATATATACCACTATCTATATAACTTAATAATATATATATATACTTATATATATATAATATATAACATATATATATATATATATATATATATATATATATACATATATAACATATATATATATATATATATATATATATAATTATATATATATATATATATATATATATATATATATATATATATATATATATATATATATATATATATATATATATATATATATATATATATATATATATATATATATATATATATAATCAGACTGACCTAGGAATTGAGAGGCTGCTCCGTGACGCCAAAGCAGGTTGGGTCATGGGACCCTCAAACGAAATTTTAAGGCAATTCCTTGGCAAAATGTCATTAATGGGAATCGATTCCATTGACTTTTGGTAATTATTATTATTTATTATTATTATTATTATTATTATTATTTAATACTTTCGTCTTTCAAGGGAGCAAAACTCTAACGAAAGAGTTCTTCATCACGAAATTAGCAAACTTAATTTAACATCCAAACGAGAACTTGCGGTGAAACTCTTAGAAGAAATAAAAATTGAAGAAAGTGGAACAAATATAAATCATCCATTCCAAGACACAGATTTTGAGAACCCTTTCAACACTTGTCCTCCAAAGTTTGCTCAAAAGGTACTAGACAAAATATCGCGGATGAATATACATGCGCTAATAGAAATCACAATTTTATAAGAGACAGGAGCATAATTATATATTAAATATTAGGGAAATAATAAACTATGTGTAAGAACTGATAAACGCTATCTAAATTAGTAATATTTTTTTTCATGAATAGCAATAAAAATTATACAAGTAAGTTCAATTATAATTTCATAAGTAAATTTCTCATTTGATAGATATTTAAAGGAAATGATGAGGAGAATCACGGCCCGGGACTTCACCCAGACAAGTGGACGTCCCTATCCCTTATTAAAAAAAGAGAAACCGGGACAAATATGGCATCCTTCACGTTCAGCCTTCCAAAACCAACTGATCACACCGGGTGTATACCTGGACAATATGTTCAGGTAAAAATTAAGTACTGTAAATAACAGAATGTAAAATTTGAAAGCTTTATTTATAGATATTCCTTGTTATGCGACGGCAACCTTGTACCTAGATCAAAAACTGACAACTTGTGATAAAATATAGATTACTAAAGATTCTCGAAAATGGAGTTATTTTAAAGATTTTAGAAGCTAAAATGGCAAAAATAAGCAACATTATTATTATTAATGATTATTATTATTATTATTATTAATTATAGGTTAAAGCCAATATTGATGGAAAAAATCACTTCCGTTACTTCTCACCCATTTCCAATCCGACTGATTTTGGAAAAATCGAATTTGTTATCAAGTTTGAATCTCAAGGAATTATTTCAAACTTCTTCAGGAGCCTCAAATCTGGTAAGCAATTAAAACATTTCTTTCAACTTCATTCTAAGAAATTCAAAACTAAATCTGTAATATTAAAAAATAATTAAATGAGTCTACAAACCTTTAATACTCCAGCAATATTTCAACGTTGTGATCCTTCTAGCCATTATTATATATGTTCCACGTAAATTCTATCGAAAGGTTATGAATACATTTTTAATTCTCGTGTTATTTGAGCATCTAGTTTAATTTCCTCCTTTCCGATCACGTTTTTTTTTTATATCGATTGACATTCTTTCTTATCTTGCTGTATGAGAATAAGAGTCTAATGTGGTGGTAATCCGAGAACTCTGGTTCCAATTGAGATTAATTGGGATTTCCGATTCCGACATTCAATCCCAACTATTATCCGATTTCTATTCCGAAAGTCCTTTCTAAACCGATGTAGATCGTCCAAAATTTAGCGATTCAGAGATTCCAGGCACTAATTCTGATTTCAGTCATGGTTAAAATATTTTTTATCGTTTGGTGGTAAACTCCCTTTCCTATCCGATCAAATCTTCTATTATGTCTTCATTTTGCATCTAAACTCGTTGTTTATTTTCAAATTCATCTATTTTGATAGTTGTACATGGGATCACTAATAATTAATCCTTTCTTTTTGTTGATCCATTTACTTTTCACGATTTTTGTATTTGTTTATTGACCTGTATTAATAATTTGATTTCGATTTGATTGGATTTGAATTTTTAAAAGCTGGAATCGGAGTCGAGTATGGAGGTGTAAATATTTCTCCAGCTCCACAAAGCCATACCAACATTGAAAATTTGAATACTGTTAAAAGCTAATGGAATATTATTAATTTATATAGTAGTCTAAGGAACACTTTAGATATCTATCTTGTAGGTTATACTTTTAATGCATCCTCACTTTATTTTGCAGGCGATAAAGTCGATTTCAAAGGTCCTTGCGGTGGCTTCGAGTATGAGCCCAATAAATTAGATGAATTGACACTCATTGCATCCGGTGGTGGTGTCACACCTGGAATGCAGCTTATAAGATGTATCACCGGAAATCCAAGCGATAAAACGAAAATAAATCTTATTTATTATTCTGACACCTTTGACGAAATTCTGTACAGAGAGGAACTGGAAACTTTAAGAGGTAATATATATATATATATATATATATATATATATTATATATATATATATATATATATATATATATTATATATATATATATATATATATATATTATATAAATATACTCTTTCTAATATATATATATAACACCTTATATATATATATATTCATATTTATTTTGCATTTCCTTTTGTTTTACCCTTAGCTAAAGATTCCCGTTTACGAGTTTATTACACGTTGGGAGAGGTTCCCGAAGACTGGGAGGGAGGTGAAGGTTTCATAGACACCCAGATACTCGATTCTACAGTTACAAAACCCATTGATGCAAAACATAAGGTAAGTGGCATACCTTAATTAATTACGGCATTTCATAATTATTATCCTTTTATTAACTCTCTCTTTACAGTCACAGATTGTACTGTGTGGAGGACCTACCATGGTAGTTTCTTGCCTGCATTCATTAAAATCTCTCAAATTTCCTTCTGAGATAATATTTGTATATGGACAATTTGGGACTGAGCAAGTGAGGATGGTTTTCGGAAGAAATATAAAGCTCTCTGGACATACATGTGATAGTACAATTTAGTAGTGTAAGAGAAGCAAGAATGCTTATTCACGCTAGTTGGCATAAAATACTACGGACTTTCTGAACCTCTAACTTTTTCAATAGCCTCGAATCTGATAATAAAAGCATTTCCTTCTTCTCTTTCTAAACATTCTATAAGAACCAATATAAATATTTTCTTTAATAAAATTAAAATATAATTGATTTACTGTTTTCACTTTATACCAACCAGTTGTCAAAATAATATAAGCTGAAAACAAAGTTTGTTTGTGTAAAAATAAAAATTCCTTTTGGTTTAATTTAAATATTCTGTTGTCTGCAATCCAATTAATCTGGATTCTTGGAGTGTTCTTTGGAGGGAATCGCTAAGATGTAAAATAATAGCTATTTGATGTTAGTGATGCGAGAAAACATATGATAACAGCTGAAAAAAAATTGTTTAAAAAATAAGTTTAATTTGGTGAATAATAAATAGTGAGGTCAATTACAGTATTACTTTTTTTTTTTTAAATAAAAATAAAAGAATACAAACTGATCATTTATTTTTGTAGAAAGTTTTAAAAACTATATTTGAGATATGCTTCTATAAGTTTTCTTTCACTAGTTATTAGAACTACCTTTCAACTATTGAACTTATTTTACCTTCATTAAATTGGTATGAATGGATAAGAGATGAAGTGAAAGAATAAAGGTTATTATTGAAAAATGGGAAAGGGTTGGGAATAAGACAAATCCTTGAGGAACACCACCATTATCCTTGAGGAACACCATCATTAATCGATTTAACTGATGAACGGTGGCAGAAGAATTAAAATGTGTCCAAATCTTCCTCTTGATGATATAGATTCAAAAACTTTAAAAAAAAAAGAACAGAGGTTAAAGCAATAAGATGATAGTGAGAGGGTTGAGGAGGGTTAGAAGGACTTCCCTTTTTCGACATAGGTTGAATGAGACCAAGTTTCCAGCATGATGGGAAGATTAATAAATCTCGAATTAACAACATTTGCGGAATCATGGGAAGAAAAAGAATACATAAGTTCGAGAAATTATTTTGAAAAAAGAAAATGTGAACACTTTTCAAGTGTACAAACTATTTCAATAGAATATCAAAAGGTTTTAAACATTTCAGTTATTCACTTATTTGAGAATTAGAGAGAATTTTTTTTTTTGGAAATTTGGTATTTGGATACCAAATGTCCAATTTTATATGGAATATTTTATTAAAAGAAATATAAAATAAAATAATGGGGAAAACAAAGCTCTTATCATAATACAAAAAAAACTTTACTTACTTAACTTCATAGCTCATCGATGACATCACGTTAGGTTTAGAGACCTTGTATAGCTGCACGGAATACACGAGAAACTTTTGCGATACTTACCGGCCACAGCTCTCGCTGCCTTATCTCATTTCATTTAAATGTTTCACTCATTCCACTTTGTCTTTCATTCCTAAATAAGTTGGAATAACTAGGGGGATCCTTTTCTACCCTTCGCTCCTTCGATAAAGTAAAATGATTAGTAACTAGCTGGCAAAAAGTTCTCATTTCATGCAGCAATATATTTTACAATTTTTTTCTTTTTTGAAGCAGTTTGTACCACCACGTTACAACCCATCTAAAGTACCTTGAAATAAAAGTTATCAAATAGGATACCGAAACAAAAAATATAAAATATCTTTTTATTTCGTTATATGAACAAAAATTAAGGCGTCAACTTATACAATTTTTACATCTTAGGAAGTGGCAAGATGGAGAAAGAGAAAAAAAATTAAAAAATAGATAATAATACAACTGTCTCTGTTAAGAGCAAAGTTTAAAATTCATTTTTATCCAATCAATTTCTACAAATATTTGTAAATGTCGATTTTTTTTTTTTTACAATAATTAAAATAAAAACTAAATTTTTATTTTTAACAAGACGTGTATAAATAATATTAAAAAAAGAGAAGTTAAACATCAAGACTTGACTGGCATTAAAAAAAAAAAAAAAATATCCCAAACTTTGACTTCATACCACGCTGATAATAATTTTACACAATTTTCATCCAATTAAACTTCTACAAAACAGCAGTAAAGTATTATGACAAATAAAAAAAATCAATAAAATAATAATAATAATAAACAATCACACTGGCCAAATTTAACTTGAAATAAAAAATACTAATGTTTTTTTTAATAATAATTCATAAATTATACTTTTTTTCTTTCTTCAAATTCGAAACAATACTAAACACTCTATTCCTTCCAAAGAAAAAATTAAAAAAGGGAATAATAACAATAATAATATAATAATAAAAATAATAAATAATTAATAATAATAACATAATAATAATAATATTTACAATAGGAAAAACAATATTAGACTGTATTTAAACCATATTAAATATTGAAAAAGGAAAAATAATAATAATCACTGTTATCCTTACATTAAATAATAATAATAATAATAATAATAATAATAATAATAATAATAATAATAAAAATAAAAATAATAATAATAAAAATAATAATAATAATACTTAAAACCTAAAAATATTTCTAAATAATAATAATATGTAATTTAAAACTGACTAGGGGACCGCAAATGAGATATTATATATATATATATATATATATATATATATATATATATATATATATATATATATATATAGTAACAACTATATATATATATGTTAATCATAATAAAATTTTTATTTAGATAATAAATATAAAAATTATAAATATAATATATATATATATATATATATATATATATATATATATATATATATATATATATATATATATATATATATATATATATATTGTCGATATGAAGTGTTCATGCTATAAAATAAAAAAAATTCTAAAAAATAATAGAACCAATAAATCAATTAATAATAATAATAATAATGATAATAATAATAATAATTGTCCTGCCGCTGACAAATCAATATATGTATATATATATAATATATATATATATAGCATATATTATATAATATATATATATATATATAACTATATAATACCAACATAATAATAACCTTATATATATATATATAATATATATATAATATATGTATATACATATATGTATATATATGATACAGCAATAAGTCGAAACACATACGCTCGAAGTAAAATGAAACTCAATTAACCAATAATATATATATATATATATATATATATATAACTATATATATATATATATATATATATATATTCTTCTTATATAACTGTATGCTGCTGATATATGATCATATTATATATATATTGTAACTTTTCATGAAATTATTTTTGGTATTACTTCTTTCTCGTGTTTGAAAGACAAGCAAAATGGTTTTAGTTTTACGTATAAAATTGTAATAATAATAATAATAATAATAATAATAATAATAATAATAATAATAATAATAATAATAATAATAATAATAATAATAATAATAATAAATTTAGCAGTAAAAAGAAATAATTGTGATAAAATATACATATATATATTAAGGCACTCTAACTTGGAAGTAACGTAATGAAAGGTCCGTAAGCATAAGGTCAAATATTTGAAGGGATTAAAAGAAGAAAAAAAGAGAAAAGGAAATGAAAAAGAATAAGAAAAAGGAAATACGAAAGAAAACGAGAGAAAAAGGAAATGAAAGAGAAAAAAGAAATGAAAGGGAAAATGAGAAAAAGGGAAATGAAAAATGCGAGAAAAAAAGAAATGAAAGAGAAAATGAGAGAAAAAGGAAATGAAATGGAAAACGAAAAAAAGAAAATGAAAGAGAAAACGAGAGAAAAGGGAAATGAAGGAGAAAATAAGAAAAAGGAAATGAAAAATTGAGAAAAAGGAAATGAGAGAAAATGAGAAAGGAGACAAAAAAATGAGAAAAAAAGGAAATGAAAGAAAAAATGAGAAAAAAAGAAATGAAAGAGAATATAAGAGAAAAGGGAAATAAAAGGGAAAACGAGAGGAAAAGAAAATGAAAGGAAAAACGAGAAAAAGGAATGAGAGAAAATGAGAAAAAGGAAATGAAAAATGAGAGAAAATGGAAATGAAAGAGAAAACGAGAAAAAGGAAATGAAAGAGCAAATGAGAAAAAGGAAATAAAAGAGAAAAAGGAAATGAAAGAGAAAACGCGAAAAGGGAAATGAAAGAGAAAAGGAGAAAAAGGAACTAAAAGAGAAAATGAGAGAAAAAGGAAATGAAAGAGAAAAGGAAATAAAAGAGAAATTAAGAAAAAAAGGAAATGAAAGAGGAAACTAGAGAAAAACGAAATGAAAGAGAAATAGAGAATGGAAGAGAACGATAAAGAAAATCAGAGAAACTAAGAAAGAGAAAAATGGAAAAATATTTAAGAGAAGAGAAAAAGAAAAAATAAATTTTTTTGAGAACCTTTCAATGCAAATTAAAGCATTATTTATATCAATTTTTTCCTATAAAAAATAACTTATTCTTTTCATTAAATATATGACAATCAAAATTTTAAATTATTTCCTTATACATATATTATATATATATATATATATATATATATATATATATATATATATATATATATATATATATATATATATATATATATAAAAATGCTTAATAATATATATATAAATATATATATATATATATATATATATAAAGAAAAATAAATTATATTACACATAGGATGTACAATAAAGAAATAAATATTTATCATAATTACTATATATATATATATATATATATATATATATATATATATATATATAGCTAATACATATATATATATATATATATATATACTCTTTCTATAACTATATAATAATAATAACCTTAATATATTAATATAACCAACAGACATACACTCTTTCTCTCATATATAACTATACACTTATATATATATATATATATATATATATATATATATATATATATATATCCTATAACTCTATATATATATATATATATATATATATTGGATTAAGGCGATAAATTACAAGGTCAAAGAAATTAACTACCGGGATAATTTGCTAATCACCCTAATTAAGGCCCCATTTTCATCTTTTAGTCTCTGGTTTTCCTGCCGAAGTTGTTCTAATTCCTGTGAAACAAAATATAACAATATATATATATATATATGCTCTGTCATGCTCTTTATATATATATATATATACTCTTACTATGCTATATATATATATACCCACCCTTATATATATATATATATATATTTGTATGTGTGTACATGAACTATCGTAATTCTTGTACAAAAGTGCATTTATCATTCTGGCAAACTAGTTCTGGAATGATTCATAAACCCAACTTTGTTACCTCTAGTTAATGATTATATATTGCCGCAGCACAAACTCTCTTCAGATCTGGAGCCATTGGTAAACGTTGATGCAGAACAGAGTGGGACTGAAAGAAAACTTTCAGATAAGCTGATGGGTGAGTAATAGACTTGGACAAGGAAACCAGGGCTAAATAGTCTGACGAAGCTGGGTACATCCATGGAGAGTAGTGCTCACCAAATGTTTGGAATATACTTTCTGTAATATGATGTCTAGGAATATAAAAATAGTAATACTTTGTGGCAAATGGAAAATTTGTATGATGACCTCCTGTCTCTCCAACAATGGGAGTCAATACTGAAGCTTGGGGAAATAGAAACAGAATAACTGTTTTCTCTCATTCTGAATCCAGCGAAGAGAATTATGACAATGTAGACATAATCCCCTATTTCTTACGCTAAACAGCGTAAGCGTTTTACATCGAGTGTTTGTAGACATTATACTTTTAATTGTTGTGTGCGGAATATTTGAAGTCATTTAGGATGAGACAAAAAATTTCAGTCTTAAGTGTTAGTCGATATGGTGAACCATAAAGCGATATTCCGTTCTGGTCATCACCAGTTATGCTATTATGACGAAAGAACAATTGCTGTCAGGAGAGGGGAAAGAAAGGCGAAAAGTTAAAGGAGTCTGCCCATTCTGAGAGTAATCCAATTTTTGTTGCAACTATGCTCAAGATATCGTATCTCTGCATAAGATGAGTATAATGTCATATTACCAGCGTATCATCTTTGAATATCTCACGAATGGCAAAAGGTTGTTTGACTGTAGGCATTTGTTAAGGCAAGGAAGCTATCCATATAGCAAAGAGAGAGTAAAGCTATCTTTAGAAAGGATGCCTGTCTTCCAAGTAAAAGCATTCGCATTCTTGAGGTCAAAGAACAGTGTTAATTTTATATTTGTCATTTACTAGGAATTTATTTTAAAAAGGAAACATTTGTATATCTTTAATTTTTTTTTAAATAAAACTATATATTACGTTGCTATATTCCTTTATCTCTCTTCTATATTTGCATAAAGCTGTAAGATAAAAAATAAAACAAAAATATATTTGTCTAAGTTGAATCTCCAATTCCCTGGGGTAGCAAAATAGCTACTGTCCACACGACTCCAACTCAATCGGCTGTTTAACAACAAAACCGTTACAACATAACATAACGTAAGTCGAACCCGTCGCAGCCAAAAATCCACTCTAGGGCCTCGCAACACTGCGACAGCCCCCCCCCCTTCACCCGTGATATTTCGTTAATGTTAGGGGTTCATCTCCTAGGGCAGGTCCACAACCATGCCCCCCTCACAAAACCCCAGCCATTCACTCCTATGCACAATTCTCGCTTGAACCAAATTCACATTAATTTCCTTCAGACACTCTTTTACAGACTCAACCAACTTTTTCTTATGTCTCCCAGCTGGTTGATTCCCAAAACACTCACCTCTATACATCAGCCTAGCCAACCGACTATCATCCATCCTTTCCATATGACCAAACCATCTTAATAAACTCATTTATTATCTTATTCACCAATTTCTTCACATCACAAAACTCCATGAAAATGTTCATTCCTCATTTTATTAATTCTTTTCACACCTAACACTTCTAAAATTATTCATCTGAACAGATTAATATTACTTTCAACTAACGTCATGTTCTACTTAACTACTCTGTTTCCGGTGATGTTTTACAACTCATCCTTAATACTGGGGAAAGGTAGTATGATATATATTATTATTATTATCATCCACCTTCTCTCCCTAAGACTGGGGGTAAGGTGCGCGACATGCACCAGAAACAGAAAAGTAGCAGAAGAACATGACAAGTCGAAAAAAAAGCCCAGCCTTACCGCCCCCTTTATACCTATTAGTGAGAACTCGTCGCAGTCAGAAAATCCACCCTAGAGCTTCACGGGACTGCGACGGACCCTCACTATGGCATCTCGTCACTGTGGGGTTCATCCCTTGGCCCAGGGGGGCCACAACCATACCCTCTTACAAAACCCCTCCATTCTCACCTATTATGAACTCTTCCTCTCGCCTCTGCCAAACTCACATTTCTCTCCGTCAGGCATTCCTTTACTGACCCAATCCACTTTTTCTTCAGTCTCCCAGTCGGTCGATTCCAAACACACTCACCACTAACCAACCGACTATCTTCCATCCTTTCCACATGACCAAACCATCTCAACGTACTTTCATTTATTCTCTCATTTATCCCTTTCTTCACAACACATAACTCTAATGCGTTCATTCCTCATATTATCAATTCTTCTCACACCTAACACGCCCCTAAGATCTGAACACATTGTACTTTAGATCTATACCTCTTATTCCAGACCATAGTCTCACTACTATACATTAACACAAGTAACAACATACCCTCATGTAAGACCCTAGCGCACTCAAGACTTAGTCTTTTTCACATCCACCAACATGATTTAATTGCCATTACCTTGAGCAAAACTCTTTCCTACTTTACTCTGCATCATCCGTTCCCTTTTCATCCAACATATATCCTAAATATTTAAACTCAGACATTGTTCCAGGTGCTCACCTTCACCATCTAACATAACTTCACAAAGATCTGAACACATTGTACTTTAGATCTATACCTCTTATTCCAGACCATAGTCTCACTACTATACATTAACACAAGTAACAACATACCCTCATGTAAGACCCTAGCGCACTCAAGACTTAGTCCTTTCACATCCACCAACGATTTAATTGCACCAGCCACCTTCCTGCCATTTACAACTTTCCTACTTTACTCTGCATCATCCTTTCCCTTTCATCCAACATATATCCTAAATATTTAAACTCAGACATTGTTCCAGGTGCTCACCTTCACCATCTAACATAACTTCACACCGAGGACTGTCCTCACTCACAACCATAACCTTACTCTTATCTACGTTTACTTTCAAACCCCTCCTTTTACACACCCTGCCAAATCTCCAACCAATCCTTTCAATCTCTCTCTTCAGATTCACCACACAAAAACCAAATCATCCACATATAATAGGTAGGGCACCCTCCACTCCTCCATTCTCCATCATTCCCTAACACCATTTCCTGCCACCTCTAATTCTTTCATAACTGTCACAGGCTGAATTGAATAACCAAGGAGTTATAACACATCTCTTGCCTCACTCCACTATTAATATTAAACAATCACTTTTGAAACCATTTATTCTTACACACGATTCACTATCGTCATACATACTTTTGATTCCATTCAGAAGCCTACCACCAACACCATACATTACTAACATCTGTAATACAGCTTCCCTATTAAACCTATCATACGCCTGCTGCAAATCCATAAAACCTAAATACAATTTTATTCTTCTTCTCCCCCTCATTTCTCAGTCAATTGTTTCAATGTAGAATTTGATGCATCTACTCTACCACTCCTAATCTTTCCTTGTTCTTCACCAATCAGTCCAACACTCACTCCTCGACACACTCTTTCGACAAAATACCAGCATATATCTTCCCTACAATGCTCCCCAATAACTAATTTCTCATTCTACGGTTCAACTATCTCCTTGCACTTATATGAGGGTACTAGCCACTGCTCTCCTCAATCCCTCAGGAACCCTTACCCTCTAGATAAACGCTTTGCCATACAACTTCCAAATCCAATCAATCACTTATCTCGCCTCAGTTCTTGATCCTTTTCATTAATTTCATCTATACTTACAGATTTACCATTCTTCAACTTTCTCACTCTACCCATTACACCTCACTAATGACCTCATCCCAAAATACCTGTTGCTTCTTGCACCACATCAAACCCACACACATTCACTGCCTCTTCATTACTGTTAATATAATACCATTAATATAAATCTAAAATGACACGGATATAGGTTCGAATCCCTTGTTGGACAAGGTTCAAAATTTATGTAAAATTGAAGTTACACTCAAAAGATTAACACAAGAGACTTAAAAATGGAAGGTAAAACATTAAACTCTTTTATGTTAATATATATATATATATATATATATATATATATATATATATATATATATAACTCTTACTCTTTCTATATATATATATATATATATATAACATATACACTTCCCTCTCTCTATATATATATAATAAAACAATTATTAAAATATAAGCACTCAAAAAAAAAAAAAAATAAAAAAAAAATAACACTTTAATGAAATGAACTTAAAACTAAACATATGATATGATAAACCTTAATGAAATAATAACGACATTAAATTTACGGTAAATTTAAAGATATATATAAAGAAAAAAATCTATTGTATTGATGATCATTTTTCTTCTTTATCAAATGAATAGTATGGATAATCCTCTAAACCTTTGACTCCAACTCCCATAACTATTTGGCGAAAATATTTAGAGGTAATAAAAGACACAAAATATAAAATTTTAAAACGAACATAAGAGCTATTCTGAGAGTAAGGTTACTTACTTCATGTTGTTGCACCAATCAACCATCCATTGATTAATTTTTTTTTAATGAAAGTTTCGAAACTCTAACTCTTGTCTAGTAAAGACAAGATAACATTAATTATAAATCAAACGAACCTAGTGATTTTTTTTAATGAAATTTCGTATCTCAAGGGCATTGTCCTATTCAAAACGGGGAAATTTTTATGAAATTTCTTTCTAGGACCCTCACAAGGTATCTTTAAAGAAATGAGTCAATCACTTTACCATTTATCCATGGTAAGGTTTTCTTTCACATTATCATTGACACAAATATCTCCTTAATCACATGTCTACGGACCATAGCCAAAGTATCAATTGATTGGCACAGGGTAGAAAATTTATACTCCCTAAATATAATGAATGATATGAACCTATAGTCAAAGATGAACTTCAATGATCATTATAGGCTATTTAAAATGTATCTATCTATCCTATCGAATGATTTATTTTAAGATAAATGGCATGAAGGTATGATTTATGAAATTAATAACCAGCAGAGAAAAAGTACACACGGACACATGCCGTAAAAACACGTTCTAAAGCAGGGGATTAAATAATTGGAAAAGCATGCCATGTAAATCTGGTAATTATTATTTTAGATAATACTGGAGAAAAGAGAACAAATTCTCTAATATTTAAACAAATAAAAAAATATGTATATGAAAACGGTTACAGCTATTAATACACAATTAACATCAAAATTAATATCATGGAAAAAGTAAGCCGTTTCAAAAAAAAAAATCTTTTTTGATTAAACACACAAATTCTAGTGCTAAATTGGCGGGGAAAGATTTCTTATTAGCGTTACCTATTTCGGTCTATTAAGAGAAGAAAATTGACCGCCACTCATCGAACCAGCGGCTGAATTGGTCAACTTGGACACCACTCGCGTTAGAGCCCTATTTTCGGCTCTTAATTTCTCGTTCTCTGCTTTTAATTTTTGAAGTTGCTGTGAAAAATGATGACATAGAAGTACAACATACAAAGATTCACAAATTGCCATTTAAAAAAATAAACCAAGTGAGATCTCACAGGACCATTTTAAAGGTCATTTAAATGTCAACCATACATAAGGAAGAAAGAATTAGGACTTTATAAGTAACACTATATAATAGAATCATATATATATATATATATATATATATATTATATATATATATAATATATATATATATATATATATATATATATATATACTATACCTATATATATCTATATATATATATATATATATATATATATATATAATATATATATATAAACTGTAAAGGAAATTTATCCTAAAAACTTACTCGTAACTCCTCTTCCATTTCTGACAACTTCCTCTCCAGGGCTCTCTTCTCCCTTCGCTCCGACTCAGCCAATGAAGACCTAACTGTTGCCTGTTCAAAACACAATGAATAAAAAAAATTACCACTGCTACTACTAATAATAATATTAAGACAATGAAAAAAAAGATTTATTCTGTTAAAAAGAAAATATTAAATTATTGCACAATTCCAATTACAAGATCATATTTTTAATTAAAAGATGCTGTCGGGGTGACGAGTACGTCCTATGAGACCAGAAATAATAATAATAATAAAAATAATAATAATAATAATAATAATAATAATAATAATAATAAAAATAATAAAAATGATAATAATAATCATAATATCCCTTATGTTTTGTGCTCATAATTTCAATATTTAATACTATTAGTAATATGATACTTTCATTTATGGCGCCCAAGTATATATTACATATTTAACCCCTTTAAAATAAGTTTTTCAGATCTGTTCAAAAGTGTTGCATTACAAATATTACAACACGGTTCCTCCCACAACCTCAAAAGACCTTACGGCGATTACGCACATTTCTTTCTAATACCTATTTGCTGCACATTAAAAAAACAATTGTAATCCACATTTAGGTTCCTACACTCACATTCTCTTTAAATTTTATCCCTCAATAGATCTTTCAAAAAATTTCAGACATCATTAAATATCCTTATATAAATAATCTTGCCTTCAAATTCAATGCAGCAAAGAATTGATACAAGGTAGGCATAATTTTCATTAATATTTTGCAAACAACAAACCTATAATAAAGCTCCAATTCAATAATAATACTAATAAATAATAATAATAATACAACTTACAGTTTTGCTATTGTTTTCGATGACCTCTCTGGCGTGTCGAAGCTCTCTCTCGTAGTCTCTTAACCTCTCCATGAGTTTATCATTTTCCGCCAACTGCTCCTCGTAAAGCTGTAAAATATAAACGAGTAGAAAGTAAATTACAACTATAAAGACTGTAAATAAAATATAATTTGGAAGAACCTGAGCTACAGTAGAGTTGAAAATACTGAATAAATGATTGGAGAAAGTTAATTAAATAAAGTTACTTATCTCTTCAAGAAACAAGACAACTTGGTTCTCTTAAAATATTCTAATAAACTAGAAAGAGGGTAGACAAAACTTTAAGCCACCTAACTTTTGTTTTTAAATATTTTGAAATTTTAAGGTATATAAAAACCAAGTAATAATTCCTTTGGAGGGTTTCTTAACATTATAGTTTCCAATGACCAACTTAAATTTTATCTAATTTTATTTAAAGTTAACGTTGGTTACGGAAATAAATTCAGCTACTTTCAACGGACTGAAATCACAGGAGAGAATAGCAGTTGGCACCCAAAAATTCAAACCCAATGGGCAAAATCCAGCATATATCCAATTCTTACTTTATTTTCACTTTTTGTTGTTAAATTTTACTGGTTATACAATGTTGGCTTAGTAAAAAATAATAACTAAAATTAATGTTGTGATAAAAATAAATGTCCAAACTTTAATCTTCAAAATTGTTTTTATAGCTATTTTAATGGTTAGATTTGAGAGAAACTTGATGGTCTTAAAGAGAACATATCCTGTAGCTTTGCTGTTTGTGACCAGGTATAAATCACATACACAAAAAAATATATATAGAGAAAATAAGTGGCTTCATGGAGAAAATTGTTTTCAGTATGCTTCTCGTTTTTAAACATTTCTGCAAACTTTGAAATCTCAAATTTCCTATTTCAATATCTAGTTTCTCTCTCTCTCTCTCTCTCTCTCTCTCTCTCTCTCTCTAATTTTCTGATTTACTTTCCTCAGGCCTTTTAAAATAGGTACTATAGTACTCATATTTGTGAGAAATGTGTAGGCATTAATGGAGTTATTATGCTGCAGCCAAACTTTTTAAAATATGGTCAAAATGTTTAAAAATTATAGAAAGGACACCGAATATTTTTTCTCAATAAGAAATAGATTTTATAATTTAAAAGTAATTTATTCCCTCAGTGCAAGCAGCAAAGCTACAAAATCTCATTTTTAACACCTTCAATCATACTTATCTCAAATATGATTATATATTTTATTAAGCAGTAGTTTACCTCTACATATAAATATAAACAATTAAGGGTATGCACACACGTGATATAACAGTGTAACAGGATAAGAACTGCAGTAGTTGTAAACGAATTTTCTCTCTGTCTACCTCAATAACGGCTTAGAAAAAAAATAAATTGAGATAAACTGTAGTAAGCACCTTAATTGGTCTTCCATATATTCTAATACGATAAATCAACTAGAGCAACATTGTAACATCAACAACTATTCTCACCTTTTTATAATCGATATCTCCATTGTGGCCAGAACCCCTGCTGGACCCACTTCTCGATAAATGTGAAGAGGTAGACTTAGATGTGTTGTCGCGTTCACTCGCAGACTGAAAAATAAGAATAATATATTTAAGTACTGATAAAATTACTTCAATAAGTTTTTTAAGAAACAAATTTAACCCTAAAAATTTCAATAAATGTCACATATCAAATTGCCGAAAGTGTAACCAATGTGAGAAAACACTTATAACTGAATCGCATTTTATATATATATATATATATATATATATATATATATATATATATATATATATATATATATGTATATGCTGCTAGGTATTTCGCGGCTACACTTAATATATATGCCTTATGTATATAGTAACTAATATAGCATAAAGACGTAAATCAATAAAGTTAAGATAAAAAAAATATATATATAAATATATATAAATAAATATATATATAGCATTTTATATATATATATATATATATATATATATATATATATATATATATATATATATCCTATTGCAAGAACCACCAACGTCAATTTTTTACTAAATTGAGTTAGTAACACTGTCAGACAAGATACTTTTAAAACTTTTCAATGCAATAAAAACCAACGATATATAATATTGGTCAACAAAGAATTTGTCCCAAGACAAAGTATACCTGTTTCTTACATGTTTTTTATGCACAATTCAAAAATCATTTCAGTTTTTTGATTTCAATTGCATTTTTAAAACATATCCGACATATATAAACAAATATAATATTTATTTTTTTAATTTAATCAACCAATTAATTTAATAAATAAATAAAAGAACTTAATATAGAACAAAAGTTAAAAAAGTAAGATAAAACAAAAGTATCAGCAATTAAGATTATTTGTTTGCATCACATGATCAAATGACCATTCCTGATTGGCCGCATGGTAAATCAAAAGATTGATAATTAAATCCAGTCTTGCCCTTTCAAGAAAGGCTTATCAACCTGCTACCTGAAAATGTATCTAGTTTTATTGGCCAAGAACTACCCTCGAAAAACTGTAGATTATGATGTAGGAAACTGACAGGCTGAACAGTCATCCTGAGAGAAGAGTATGAAGGAAATTAAAATTATCTTTCCAAATTTCGCGTTACTTGGAAAAGGTTCTACAGATTAAAATTAAATATAAATTGAAGGGAAAAACACCTTTGGATAGTTAAATTTTTTTTTAATATTTCAAAAATTAATCTGTTTATGATGTGTATGGCATGAATAAAAAAAAGATTGCTAAATTCCAAGGAATATGAGAAAATTTGGTGCAATTGATGGAGTGAAAGGAAGCATGGGGCATAATTTGGAAAAACAATATATATATATACCATCCTCCCTATATATAATATATATATATATATATATGCTATATATATATATATATATATATATATATATATATATATATATATATATGCTGCTACTTCTTGCTCACTAACTACTATATATATATATATATGCTGCTGCTTAACATATATACTTATATATATTTTCACTATATATATATATATATATATATATATATATATATATATAATATATATGACAGGAAAGTATGTTTCCATATTGATATTTAATCTCTAGGCTGGCTTTTAAGAGAGAAGGTGAAAGGAAATATAATTCTATAAGAATGTTCATAACAACCTACAATGATAAATGGTCAAAGTACATCATGTTGTTAGAAAATAAACATGCTACAAATATCTATTTAATAAACTAGAGAGCAATTACGACTTGAGAGTAAGGATATTAGATAAAGAAAAAAGAATAGAAAGAGATATAGCGAGAAGGTGAAAATATTCCCAGGACTTAAGAAGTATCTTGTATTATTTGATAACTAAGTAACTATGGAAAAGGGAAAAGATGAAAGGTGTTAGGGGTAAAAGAATTGAGAGGTGGAAGAATGAAAAAGTACCTTAAAGAAAAATGTTAAAAAGATAAAAAATATTAAAAAAAAAAAAAAGAACTACAACATTGTTTGAAAGATAACATACTTCTAGCTAGACTTTCAAAGTGGTAATGAGGCAAAAATATTCAAGCTTAATGTATAGGTATGATCTACAAACTACATCCTTTTTGTGATGTAAAAAGAAAAAAAAAAAACTTTTTGAAACCATTTGCGTGATGTTGCGACCATTAACACAGAACACTTGCAATAAAATTTTTTTTTTAATAATATACAAACGATGCCATGAATTTTAATTAAAGTTGATTTATTATTTAATGAAAATTACAAGGAAAATATTTTTTTATTCTTTAACAAGAAATATGCAAAATAAAATACTTATTCTTTGAATGATAAAAGAAATATTCCTTTTCAAAACAATTCCGATAATGCCATCATATTACGGTGCAAAAATAAATATTAATATATTATTATTAATAATAATAATAATAATATTATGCTTTTATTATTATTATTATTATTATTATTATTATTATTATTATTATTATTATTATTATTATTATTATTATTATAATAAAATTAAAAATATTTATTTCCTATTTTAATGTAAAAAGTTTCATGATATTCAAATAACATTTTCGATTTAATTATACATATTTTCATGTTAGAATTTTTTTTATTATTATTATTTGTCTGTCTGTCTGTCAAAAGACTCTTTCAGGGTCATAATTTACCAGCTGGTCAGTTTAATTGGTCTGGTTAATTTTATGCTGTATATTATATATATATATATATATATATATATATATATATATATATATATATCTTATATCTATATATATACTATATATCTCATATATATATATATATATATATATATATATATATATATATAATGTTGGAAATGAGACCAATAGAAAATGGTCAAGTTG